>CAKALU010067980.1:0-35120 GCA_916700995.1 Hozukius guyotensis | reverse complement strand
AGACTATGAAAGCTTACACCATGATTTTTGTCCCAGTTCTCAGTCAGGTGGCCCATATGTTATTATTCAGTACTGGAACTGACATGTCTCAACACATTTACGTGTTGACATTTGGAAGTAGTAAAAGTTCAGCTTTGACCAACTGTCCGTAATATGAACCACTGTGGACTGATGCAGTGTGTGTGTGTGTGTGTGTGTGTGTGTGTGTGTCAGAGAGAGAATGAGCCTGGAGCCTGTCCCATCATGTGTTATTGAGAGTGCTGTGTGATTGGGCCAACGCTGCCATAGATCAGACTGCTCACACACTTCACACTCACACATTAAAAAATCCTCCGTATCTGGCCGTGTGCAACGAGATGAGTGATATCTGAGCTCACTCCAGAACGTCTTATTGGACATCTATCAGTGTTCTGCTGCACCGCCTACAGTGACACACACACACACACACACACACACACACACACACACACACACACACACACACACACACACACACACACATCCTGTGACATGTCATGACCCAGAATTCTCGGCCACTAATGACGGTCCACACTAATTACTGCTGCAAGTCTGTCGCCACAGGAGCCCCGACTCAGCAAGGGGTTGTGTGTACGTGTTAGACTGCTGTCTATCATAAAGAGGTCGCACACAATTGATCTCTTTAACTCAATTTGAAGACACTTTATATTGCAGGCTGCACTAATTTGTTCATTTAGAAGCCGGTTTACCTTTAGACTTGTGTCAAATATACAGTATGTATATCACACATATCATATGTGATATATTTGACCCCACACCCCCATTATTTTTGATAGCTTAGCATAAGGACAGGAGACAGCCAGCCTGGATCTGTCCAAATGCAGGACTCTGTATGAGTTTGAGAAATTTCCAACCACTTATTGGCATTTGGTTGCCAACCACTTTTTAAAGAAATATAGGGAGATATGATATACATTTTGAGGGATCTGTGAAGAACATGACAACAGAACAAGAAGTAAGAGCTGATCTGAGGTCTGCTGTCTATGAGAGCCAGCTGTCAATCACTCGCGTACTCCGACCAAACGGTCAAACTAGGCAGCGCTGATCAAATATGAATCGATATTATGCTACGTTAATGCCTATTTCTCGCCTCAGATGTTTTCAGAATCATCTTGTAGTGTACTGTTTAGCTGTAAAATGAGAAAGTTCCGGTCACATGACCGGAGCGCAGCCAATAGGAACGCTCTCGCTCTCTCTGAAATGACCTGTGATTGGTCAAAGTCTCCTGTCACAGATTTTTTAAAGCCTGAAAACAGAGCCATGAGGAGGTGCAGAAGTCTAGTTATCTCTTAGAACACTTGAATTACAATATGCTGAAAGGTTATTATGGAACTTTTGCCCAATGATGCCAAAAATATACTGCCTACTGCCACTTTAAAGCGACCATTCATTTTTTAACATATGTAACACAAGTATGATTTTATTATCCCTTGTCACTGACGTGCCCTCCGCTCATAAGTGACTCTGAGATGAGACTGTTTGGTTGAAGCCAGCTCCGTGTCTGTGAGGTTAAACTGCAGCGTAATGTCTTGTGATCTATTAGACCTGGCATTTGGATGGAGTAAGCAGGCATGGAAAACCTGGTAACAGCCAGATTAAGTAATACTGTTTTTAATCCATGTTTTTGGTTCAACCACAATATTTTGTTGATCCACTACGTCTGTCCTCATTACACCAAGTGTGATGTGTGTGATGTGTATATAAAGAGAAATGCTGCCATGTCCACTTAGTTCTCCTCTGTGAACCGCCAGTACACTCAAAATGCAACTCTGGCAAGCAGAGCGCCGCTCAAATGGAAAGCGGAGAGGGGAAAAAGCAGTAAAACACACTGATGGTTTTTGTATAGAATGTTCTCGGCTGTAACATACACACATTAAAGTGCTCACACACACAATGCTGCGCTGTTAGTTTAAAAGTGGATAATCGTATTGCTTTCAGCAGAATTTAATTACCTCTAAGGAAAATTCCCTCAAGGCTACATTATTTTCTTTTCTATTTATATGAACTTAGGCACTGCTGTGACACACACCAGCGTGTGCATTATCAAGTCAGCATTCTAATTAAACCAGGCTTAATTCAATAATGACGCTCCGAGGCTCTCATTGAAAATCGCTCTCATTATCTGGCTCCCATTGGTCTCCGGATCGGCACTGGATTTATGGCACGTTACCAATCTCTTTCAAGGGTTCTTGTCTTTCACCTCGCGTGTGGTCCTTGAGGGTAAGAGACCTATCCAAAGTTAAATGATGTTTACACAGTGGCCCGCCGGCTTGTTTTGACTCTCTTTATTACGCTGAACCTGCGTCTCTACGTCTCCGTTGGCCTTGTAGCGCTGGATCAACGCTCGTGGTGGGGCGTCTAATCAGCACTCTTCACCGCTGTTTCATCAGTGACCAACATCCAGCAGCAGATCCAGGTGTTTTGCTGGTGATGCTGCAGAAATGCTCTGTATTCAAAATGAAAAAGTAACTATTATTAAAAGGAGTAATAATGAACGCAGGCAGCAGATGAAGTCTTATTGAATATAAATCCCTCCTTAAGACTCTTCCTCTGTGGTTTGCTGTAGAGGCCTGCAGCTACATAGAGCTCACTGTCTGACTCCAGCATGCCTGAATATTTAGAGGGCAACAGAGGCCAATTGGAATCAGAGCGTTTTACTCAAATGCATCTCATGTCCTGGATGAAATGCCAAACCAGGAAGGAGCATTTCCTGTATGTGAAACCCCCCAAAAGATTTAAGTGTTTTCTATCAGGGAGACGGGATGAAGGGTGCAAAGATATTAACACCAAACCTTCAGTGGTAGCCGACTGCAAACAGGACATCCTGTTGAGTTTGGGTTTGCAGCATTCTCGCTGTGGTTAGGACAGGACGGTTTTCCCCTCACTGTCCCTCCGCACCAGGTTGCGATCTGGAAAGCTGAAAGGACTCCGTTCAGCTGCTCTCCGTCGGTGCCGTTCCACCGCACAGCGAGCCTCCCCAGCTCCACCACAGAGACGACTCCTCAGTGAAAATGATTGGTTGACAATGACCCAAAACCAAAAGCAGCTGTAGGAAGCATGCTGCTTTTTGACAGACAGCTACAGTTTACAACACAACGCAGGTACACATGTGTGCAACACACACACATTATCAGGCCTTTCTCCCCTCCCCAGACCTGAGGCGATACGCTGCTACAGCGAGACTGCCTTGCTTCCAGAGTCAGGGGGAAGAGCGGAAGTAAATCAGTGAGCAAATAGGATTTGCGACATGCTGTCATGCCCCTGTGTGGCCCTCAAAGGCTTTGTGGGTTTAGGAAGCAAATTGAGCAAACCAACAAAGTGAGTGGCACGGTGCAGGGAGGAGCTGCTGCGGTTTACTAGACAAGACTCTTTGTATGGTTTTTACTTTTTCACACTCCGCTGCGCACCAAAGAAACCATGAGCTAACACTGAGCCACGGTACTTGATACTGACACATCAGGCATACTAGTAGCAGTCATACATTTTTATTTTATAAATGATGAATTTAAATAACTTTGCATTTCTTATATGCATGTTTGCACCAATAGTTAAAGTTTGCTTTGACAACAGCATATTTGTTTTGGATGGATCTCTGCCAACATCTTTAGTTAAGCTTGAGATGCAGAGGATTTTTCATCAATTTATATTACTATACTATACTTTGGATATATGTCATTTTAAAAGATATTCCTTAGTTGGCACACAATCGCACTCTGACATTTCTAAAGATAGATTTTTTTTCATCCCGACCGCTTCACTGTACCAGATTACCTGCTGTTGTCTCAAGGATACAAGGTTTTTTATTATTTCTCTCCTAATCATAACCTTTCTACAGAGACCATAATTTATTCAGAAATGTGCCGGAGAGCTCAACAGAATTAACTTTGAAGTCAACTAATCATGGAAAGTGTGGGCCATAATTAATCTAGCAGATGCTGCTTTTTTGATATTTGCTTATTTGAACTATTTGGAGTGGACTGTTTTGGCCCAGGTTATTATGAAATTGTTTGCACAAAAATATATATGTACAAAGTGTTTTTCATAACTTTCCTTGAGCACAGGATAATATTGCAATACTGTAAGCAAGGTGATATATTGTGATTTTTCTTTTATTTAGTTTTAGGAAAACTGTCATAGTATAAAGAACACACCAGAAATAAACCATTTTAGAATAGGCAAAAATAACACATTTATACTTCATGCACAAAAACTGCATGGTTTTTACCCTAAACTGCATGTGATTATCATAAAGTGGGCATGTCTGTAAAGGGGAGACTCGTGGGTACCCATCGAACCCATTTTCATTCACATATCTTGAGGTCAAAGGTCAAGGGACCCCTTTGAAAATGGCCATGCCAGTTTTTCTTGCCAAAATTTAGCATAACTTTGGAGCGTTATTTAGCCTCCTTCTCGAGAAGCTAGTATGATGTGGTTGTTACCAATGGATTCCTTAGGTTTTCTAGTTTCATATGATGCCAGCAACTTCAAAAAATGTTTTTAAGAGGTTAATCAAAAATCAATACAGTGTTTTAGAGAATCAATACAGTATCGCACAATATAATATCGCAATACTCGTGTATCGATATTTTCTTCCACCCCTAATATATAATATATAATTTCATGCAATATAAAACACAGCAGCACATGAAGTGGAGTGGTGATAGTATATACAGTATGTGCTTTCCATGGGTTTTTACTGACCCTGTTTAACCCCTCGACTACGAGTACACCACACAAGGGAGGGGCTGGTGTCTGCTTCTGTTTGACCTGCCTCTTTTCATATGACCTCCTCGCTTTTTGATCTTCGTGTAAATGAATTAGATGAACTGGGTGAATGGGATCCTGGAGCCTGACATGTGGCCCTGGTTGTTGTTGTTTTTTTTTACGTAGATTAGATGGATTCAATTAGCCCGTCTGATTTCTTAGAGGCCTTTTGTGGTCTGAAAGGGTTAAGTGAATGAGAGATACCATCCATAGTCTGGAGTCATCACGCTGTCGTGCCATGTACCATGCAGCTTATTGCTCTTGAAAGCAGATTAACTCAATCTGCCATCTGATCTGTCACTTAGAGGGAAGAGAAGCCGCTGTGTACAGTGAGGCCTCAGTAGCAACACAGAGCAGACGCTAGGCTTCGGAGCAGCGTGGACTTCTATGATTAAGAAGCTGCTCATCTTCTTTGCTTGTAAAGCTCTGTTAACCTTTGTATACTCCACTGATGAAGTGATACACTCCCATGTGCCTCAGCTGTCACCTGCCTCCGGACACTGCTCCATCTGTCTGATGGCTGTCCGGGAAGTGCTCTCTCCACAACCCCTGACCCCTGAAACCGGGTTCTGAATAAACAGCTAATTGGCTGGGTTTCCTGTTTAGCCTGATGGGAACGGCGACTATTTCTGTCTGTTTACAGAGTTCTGCCTCTCTCTCTCTTTCTCAGAGTTGTACTCTCTGTATTGTTTATGAAAGAACAATGTCCTTCACTTACAACTGCGCTCCAAACATGCCGTCTTTGGGGGATTATACAGTAGTGTCCAGCCTCTGCAGCTCCCCCGCGTTCCTGGAAATCTGCGCCTTTTGTTGTCTGTGGGAGGGTTTCAGTTAGCTCATTTTGTGGTCTTTGTTTATTTGTGAAAGTCAGCTTTCAAGTCCCGGTGTACAGAGTAGCAGGCAAATTGAAATATTGTGTGTTGAAATGTCTTAACTTGAGACAAATGTGGGTTTTTGTGACAGAATGACACATGTGTATTTCTTTTTTTTTTTTTTTTTTTAAAGTGCGTGGACACAACACAAAAAAAACCCTCATCTGAATAGTTGTTAAGAATGAAATTTTGCAAATCATATCAAATGCATCGATATCAGCACACGTGCACATTGAAGCACACCAAAACCAAACATGTGCGCACTGTACTCTAAGTTTTTTTTCTGCATAATAAGCTTAGTCAAAAAGAAACTATCTGTATCTAAACTGTCTGCGTTGAATTAAATGGCTTGCTTGTTTGCCAGATGTGACTTTCTCCTCTCCTATCTGTATTGAATTATTCAGGCAGTTCCGGATCTTCTGCAGCTTTCATCTCGGGCCTGCATCCAGTTTATAGGAGAGATACTGTGTGCCCAAAGTCAAGTGAGAGACCTTAAGGTCCGGGAGTCACTGGTTCAAATTCAGGCTACGCCACGAGAGGCCTGACTCAGCTTTCGTCTAACAACCGCCCCAAAAAAAAGTCTTGATTTAATAACCGTGATTTATTTCAATAATTCGGTGTGGATGTGTGAACATGACATGTTTTTAATTTTGTTTCTAAAGCTAAAAATAAGGCTCTCAATTTCTGAGGCTTCAAGTTTGGAAATGAGTTTGGATGATTTTAGTTTAAATGCTAAGTAAAGCAGTCTGGTTTCAGTATTATAGTCATTATCAGTGGAGCAGCTCTCGTCTCCTGATTGCAGCCCGGTTTAAAAATACATTTTTCTGGTTTCTAATTTTAGTAGATAATTGTAGGAAGATATTGACTGAGGTGTCCAGGATTACTGGAGCAGAAGACTTTCCATGTTGGCTTTCCTTTTGTTAGCTCCTTTTCTATCTTCAAATCGTCGTGGTGTTGTGGCTGTCAGTGAAGTTACTGAAGTGAAGAAGTAAGTCTGGCCGGTTTGTCCCTGTATACCAAGACTGGATGATTAAATCTGGTCATTAAGTGAGTTGGAAGGTGCAGAGCTGAAGGCGGTGTTTTTATTGATGTGGCAGGAAGCGGGGGGTGGGGGGGGCGGCTGACTGCTGCTGCTGAATCTGTAAATCTCACAGACTGTTCACAGTCCGCTCCCACTTTTAAAGGCGCTCACACTGCTCCACTCTCTCGATTAAGAGCACACTTAATGTTGCAAACAGCCCATTAAGCTCCATGTGGTGGAGGCGGAGATGATGTGAAACTGAAGGGTGTGTTAATGATGGCGGGCCGACGCCAGAGCGGGGCTCCTGCTGCACCCTGAGCTCTCGCTGAGGAGGACTTGAGCAGGTCTGGGGATCCACCGGGACGGTAGAGTAAACATTGACACTCCCTCCTGAAAATTATGCTCATGTACAACAAATCTGCAATAACAAATGGTCTTGGTTGAATATTGAAAAAGTCAATACTGACTTGAAGCATGAGACAGGATGCATTGACTTTTTCAATATTTAAGCAAAACCACAATCTTTCCCAAACCTCTCCCAAGTGCTTTAGTGGTCTAAACTTAACAACACATTGTATTCACAATGCAAAGCCCAGTCTGGTGTTTTATGCTTTGTAGGCCCGACCATCCAAACCCGACCTCCTCCCTTCCAACGTCACTCACACCTCCTGAATTTGAAATTAAACATCTCCAGTGAACGTAATCCAGGCGGCAATTATGTTTTCTTCAAAGAGTATTTGGCAAAGCAAATCAGTATGCAGTATAAACATATTTTGCAGGAGACTGGGTTGGAAAATGATGACAACCGCCCACAAGGTTTCAAACACAGGGATGGATGCTGTTTTCTTAACATGTCAGTCATAACAACTGTCACCGTGCGTCCAGTGAGGCTTGGGCAGTTGTGAAAAGAGTAGGGCTGCCCCCTCTTAGTCAATTAGTCGACTAATTGGTCGTTTAGGTATTAGTCGACTAAGATTTCTTAATTTCTTATGCTTTTTTCATGCTGAATGACATTTCTGAGAAACTTATGAGCACATCTCTGGTAGACACAAGATTTAAAGTGGTACTTTTGTGTGATTCTTTGTGGAGAAACTTACAGATCTGTCGATCAAATCAACTAATCGTAGTGTTTGAGTGTTAGTCGACAAAGAATTTCTTTGGTCGAGGGCAGACCTACATGTATTAAAGAGTAACTTAACACCAGACTGAAACACAGCAACCACTCCCAACAGTGATGTCACGGTGTCTCAGAGTGCACCTCTACACCACTGGAGGTCATCAAAAGGGTGTTAAGTTACTCTTTAATATATCAGTATGTTTTTTTATGTGTGTGTGATTATTTTTGTTACTTGTAGACAGAGCCAGGCGAGCTGTTTCCCCCTGTTTCCAGTCTTTATGCTATGCTAAGCTAAGCTAAACACCTGCTGGCTGTAGCTTCATATTTAGCATACAGACATGAGAGTGGTATCGACCTTCTTATCTAAATCTCAGCAAGAAAGCGAATGAGCGTAAGTCCCAAAAATTCAAGCTATTCCTTTAAAAGTCTATACAAAGGTCTGACTTTTACAATGGCAAGTCCCTCAGAGCAAAGTGATTACTGTAAATGTCCATTTCCCATGATCCCCTGCCAGACAAAGCAATCTCAACGTTACTTCCAGTGTGTCCCGTGGCCCTCTGCCCTCAGGTCTGATAAGAGCCCTATAAGCCAAGTGATTCACCAGTAGGGAAAGGGCTAATTAACATGGCCTGTGCCACCATTCGTTTGATGTGGAAAGACATCCTTTTGATGTAAAAAACAAAAATGTATGCAAAATGATTATCAAGATTACAGCTTCCCTCCTAATCTTGATGTCCTTCTCCGTCTTTAACATTAATTGGAAACATCTTAAGCTAATGTCTCTGGTCAGGCTAATGGCGTGTGACTGCAGCGCCAAGTGGACATTTCACTTGGCTCTCATCCTCCTCGTGTGACCCCTTCGCCTTAGCCGTGAAGCTGATGTCCAAGATAGTAACTCAGCATCATAAAATATGCTTCAGTTTATTCTCAGTGGGAATATTTTTAACAAAACTGTTTCTTTTTTTCACAGGATACTGAGCCACAACAAAATCCGAGTTCTAAGAAATGGATCCTTCTTTGGACTTTACGCGTTGGAGAAGCTGTGAGTAGCCTACTGTACATCATCTTTTACTTCTGCTACGATGTCATGTTTATGGTGTACATGAGATATATATCTTATGTGTGAGCTGTTGTTTTAGCTTGCCTCAGCGTCTTTGTGGAGAAATACAGACAGCGTATCAGTGAGATCTGAGCAGCTCTGTGCGCTTCTATCCAATCGTGGGCTTCTGTCCAGCAGGGAGGATGATACACTCAGACCGGCTATCAGAGTTATGTCGAAATGATCACATAATTACACTTCAGTCCTTCATTATCAGGTAAGCCCCACTCCACAGGACAAGATAAGGGAGATCTCTGGGAGGAGGTGTTTGTTGGCAGCTCTGCAGACAGTCTAGCCCTCCTTAGTAGTAGCAGCGTAATCTCTCTGAATGGGGTGTGAGACAGGTGATAGACAGGTTCGTTCCTGGGGAAATATGAATGAATGGCAGTCCTGGTGGCAAACAGGAAAGGAACCATAGCGGGAACTGCTGCCCAGTATGAGTAGAGAGTACAGACTAGCTCTTTGCCTTAGGTTGGTCCGTCCACCACTTTGGTCCAGACTGAAATATTTCCACAACTGTGAGATGGATTGCCATGAAATTGGGTTAAAAAATTCATAATCCATAGATGATGATTCCCTGACTTTTCCTCCAACGCCACCATGACGTTGACATTTTTGGTTTTCAGTGAAGTGCTTCAACAACTATTGGATGGATCTATTTTGTACAGACATTCATGGTCCCCAGAGGATGGATTACAATCAAGTTGAATTATAATTGACTTTGGTAATCTCCTAACTTTCCATCCAGCGCCATCGTCAGGTCAAAATTTCAATTTGTCCAGTTCTTTGTATTCAGTGGTAATTAGCAAATGTTTGCATGCAAAGAAACATACTTAGCGTCAGCATTTTAGCATTGTCTTTGTGAGCATGTTAGTGTTTAGCTCAAACCACGTCCAGACCAAACGTCAACCTCCGGTGCTGATAAATGAAGCCAACTAAAATGCCCAAATTTTCATCAGAAATAAACATGTTTACAGCCTGGTACAGAAAAGCAGTTATATCCCTGTTCATAACAACTATACAGGGTTGGATTTTGACATAACCCATCCATTCAAATTATATTAAGGCTTAAAGTTAGGCATAATTGAGGGCGTGTCCGCTTTGAGTGAGTCGTCACCCGGGCCACCTCAGCTCCACCGACGATCCACCTCTTTGCTTATTTCTGGATTAACCGTGACCGTGTTGTCGCTGCCAAGATGGCGACGGCCAGAGCCGCCCACTCTGAGCTTCTCAACGGCGCCTCAGAAACCTAAGGGTGACGTCACGGAGACCACGTCCATATTTCATACAGTCTATGGTCCAAACAAGGAAAATTGCTACAGTAGCTTAGTGACATTTGACTTGTGCGATTCAAATAACAGGCGATGATGAGTCAGCTGGCAGTGTGAACTGATGATTAAGGATACAGTATGTATGGTATGACATGTGTTTTGGTCAAAATTAGTCAAGACTGGCATTTACCGGCTACAGGCTCCTGGCTCCTAACTCGTGAGAATTCCATCTAGTATGTGTTTCCCACCAGACACGGTGTTGTTTTAAAGAGCATCCCAGTAAAGCTTTATAGCGTCCTGGTAGCTCACAACACACATGGAGCCGCTTCGGTCTGGATACTGTAGTCTGGCAGACATACTTATTTTGTTAGTGAGGGGTTGGGTATGTTGAAGGGATATTAGTTCCACATGCCACTCAGAGCTGCCACCCATGAAGCTAACAGGCTTCTCAAAAAAGTTGAAAGAAAGAAAAATATGGTAATTTGCTGCAGTTGTTAGCTTGTTAGTACCTACCTGCTGGAGATCACACCAGACGTGCCAGCCGACAACAGAATTTGCTGAAATCGCTGTTTTTTTTATTGTCTGGCATGTGAACGCCATGGGTGAATAGTTCCAAGGCCTTGACTGAGTTCTCACCTTGACTGTCTGGCACCGAAGACGCTGATAAAGCTGTTGACAGGAAGACACTACTACCGAGGCCCTGTGACTAATACTACTCGCGAGAACAATTGATAGTAAAGTAAAGCGAAAGTAGACCTGTAGCTTGAAGTGTTTGATGTAAAACGAGCTGATGTTGCTTGTTTTTGTAAGTGCGGACAGGGTTCCCCGTAGCGCCGCAGGGTCGGTGGGTCGGGTAACCTGAGCTTACCCACTAACTCCTTGTAGCTGGAGCGGTGATAAAACTAGCAGGGGGCAACAGGGTGGAGCTTTCCTGCAGCTAAAAGACCTGTGAGAAAGACACAGAACAGGCACACACACACACACACACACCCAGAGGGAGACGTGGGCGTCTGGTGTGAGGAGAGGACACAACGTTAATCATGCAGGCCTCATTTCACTCCTCTGCCTCAACCTCCGCTGGCTCTCTGACACACAGCAGTGGAGGTCTGCTCACTCACTCTGACGTCTCCAACCTTTAATTGAGCGCCGCACAGCTTATAATTACATCTGAGCTCATGGTTAAAATTGCTGTCTGATGCGAAAAAGGCCACACCGTTGCCGTGATGGAAGGGTTTGAAGGGGATGAAGTAAGTTTAAGGTTTGGATGTGAGTTTTTGTTCATACTGTGAGATCTCAGTTTTGTTTTGTCTCCTCAGACCGCCATCGCTCCTCAGGTCCCTCTCATTGTTTCCAGTTTGTCGTCTACATGTGCTTGTCATTTGGAGCAGTAGTGAACAGTTACTCATATTATGTGGTCAGTGCTGTAATCAAAGGCCAGCCCACTAAGGCTGAGTAAACACACATCAGGGAATAACACTGCATCTCTTCCCCTACGTGCCACAGATAAACACAGTCTGCTCCCTCTCACTCTCACTCTCGGACCGTCTCTGTTGTGACTCCGAGTGAAGCTCTGAGTGTGTTTCCTAGTATGGGCACCCTCGCTTCTTGTCCAGTCGTCTCAAACGGGTCTGGTAACTCTCTCGGCAGACACACTCACACCAGACATCCATTCAGAGTTGAATGCAGTCTGATCTTGCTGTTGTTAGTTGGAGAATACAGCTCCAGGGCAGGCCACCCTCCTCCAGGCCCGGGCCAGACAGTGCAGCAATCTACACAGTTAGCCCTTTCATTGGGACAAACCTCCTCAAAGCCACTATTGCCTTCATAACCTGCCAAACCACCCAAGTGCAGAGGAGCAATTTAGCCTTGTTTGTTTTTGCCCTCTTACTGGACTACTGTGTTTTTCTAGCTCTTTTAAATAAGGCTTGCCATCCAACAGCTACATTTGGATCTTGGAATACCTCATTTTGTTTCCAGCTTTTGGGATGAAACACCAGTTGAATCATACCTGGCTTCTTTTGCTTATGCAAAATAAGTCACAGTGAAAACGTTTACATGCACAAAATATTCTGGATTTTGCCCTTATTCCGTAAAATGACAATATTCTTACTACGCTGTTTACATGGCTAATATAAAGGTATATTCCACTAACATTCCCGTTTACATGCTGCCGTGCATACTCTGTTTAACGTAAGCGGAGGAGGACTTAGAAACAACCTCCCTCTTTCATTCCTTCAACCATCTTCTTGAAAAGTTTGGTGTTGAGATTTTTCCGCATATCCAAAAACCTGTTGATATCCAAGTCTTTCATAGTTTAAAAGTAGGTGTGTTTCTCCTTCCGACCAGAAATGTGGGCTTTTCTACACACTATGTTCACCCATTCACTCTGTATCTTTTATATCTCTATAATTGTCTTTATAATTTTTGTTTACCTTTACCTCTCCTGTGATTCACTCTGTTTGCTGATGTTGCTGCTTTGACACCTGAATTTCCCTCCGGGGATTAATAAAGGTTCATCTTATCTTATCTTATCTTATCTTTTCTTTTGGGCATGCATCTCTGTAAACTGTCGGCTACAGTTGATTTGTGTACAAACGCACAGAGCTGTCCGCAAACAGGCGAGACGCCATGTGTTGCAAACTGCCGTAAAAACCCCAATTGAAACACATATCCTAAATGCGCTGTATACATGTCCAAAGAATGCTCCTAAAACCTGAATACTATCGGCATATAATATGTCATAATCCGAAAATGCTCCATTCAGAATAAAGCCTAATTCAGAATATCCAAACAGAATATGCTTTTTAGGGTATTAAATTCTGAATATTGTCATATAGTGAAATATTAGCGTGCATGCAAACGTAGTCAGTGTTACACGCCATCAGGCCTTCGACACTGTACCTATTTGAGCACCTCCACCTCTGTGCACGCCCTCTCTGATGGGAGCCGACGCTGGCAGCCCCGCTAACGAGCCGGGACCTTTATGAGTTGTGGACAGATCCCAGCAGCCTGTCCTGCGCTGATTTGATGCGAGGTAATGAGAATAATGAGCAAAGAGAGGGTCGAGGCAGCCTGGCTCTTGTCCAACTGGGCCCCACTGCACCATGGGACACAGGACAGGCAGGCAGGGGCACAAGGGGCCCTCATTACCAGGTCTGCTCGCCCTACTGGGAGAGAGGGAGCAGAGAGGGAGAGCAGAGGGCAGCGATGATGATGGATGAGGGAGCAGCAGGGCGCTTGCAGCGAAAAGGTCTGAAAGGCAGGAGTGAGGCTTGTGGTTAGGAGTACCGGTTAGAGGCTCAGAGGTGTTGGCAGCATGATAGACTTTGTCAACAAGAGAGTCTGAAATGATCCCTGCAGTATGAGCCTACCTGGCATGACTGTACTTTTGCTGCTGTTGACTGTACTTTGAGTACGCACGGGCATGCAAGATTATTAAAAAAGCTTCCTGTTGACGTATAACAGCTTCATTCAACAGCAGGAAATAAGGAGTTGCTTGTGATTTATGCTTGTACAGCAACAAGAATTAAGGGAAGTTTGCACTGAAACCTGTGACCAGTAAGTCACACGGGGCATGAGAACGTGCAGATTTTGCACGTCTGCATGATAGAAAATATATACACTATTATCACATTATGGCTAATTCGTTACTTTTTTGACTTTATCTGTTTTACAAAAAGGGGAGACGACGGGCCGCTCAGTCTTTGCCTGAGCCTCTCTGAAACCGACCTTGAAATCGCCTCTGCCATTCTGAGCAGCTGGGGTTAGGAAGTTGTCCAACTTAAACAACTTTACCATCTGACACAGGGGAAGTGGAGCCGAGATGGCTAAAGATGGTATGGTGGCTGGAGAGAGAGAGAGAGAGAGGGAAAGAGAGGGAGACGGAGGGAGGGAGAGGAGGAAAGAAAGCACACTCCTGCAGTTTGTCTTATATAAATCTGAGGTTGTTTTTCTTAGTGGGAGATTAACATTATTTCCACACAGGCTAAGCAAATTACCTTGATGGGTGGGAACAAAGTAGAGGTGGGGGCAGCGCTATATAGCATGTAAAAACAGTGGAGAATGTGCGGACATGGTGAGGAGCCCTTGTGTCTAGACCCGTCTGGGTAGGACAAGGTTCAGATTGTACCAGCCCACCACTCTAAGGCCAGCTGTGGAGGCTGCACACGGGAGTCTCATTTCTCCCTCACAGAAAATTTGTGTTAGCATGTTTGCCCGCACACGCCATCGAGTGGCCCCCGGTTATAGGCAACAGTCACCTAATGAGAGTGCATGACATTAAGGGGTGGAGCGGGTGAGGAAGGGGTTAAGCGTGCTGGAGAGTGGAAACAGAAAGGGGGTGGGGGGGTGGGGTGGGGGTGCTGCTGGAGTTGATAGACTCCAGATGTGTCTTTCAGATAAACTAGAGGAACGGGGTGTGTTTGTATTGCAAGCCTAGCTCAGTCGTGGCTCTGGGGGTTTATTGAAACAGCGAGCGAGCCCCCTCATAAGCCCATTACCAAATCGTACGCTTTATACGCCAGTAACTCTCTCTCGTTCGGCTAACTTGATATGGTTTCAATGGCATTTTTCCTCCAGAGGAACTTGAGCTTTCCCTGGACTTACTTCCCCCCACTTCCGTTTCTGTTCCTTTTCTGCTTTATTTTTGCATCTCCCCTCTCCCAGCTCACTGGGTCTCTCGCCGTTCCTCCCCCTTCCCACTCTCTCCACGCTGTAGTCCACCTACTGGCTGAAAAGTCACTCGCAGACATGAGTCTCCCTTTTCATTGATAATTTGAATGAAAGGCGTTTCCTTGCAAGTTATAATTTGCACATTGTTTCAACTCTTTGTCTATTAACTTATTGGTAAAGATGTTCAACTTGTTGATGTTCGACTTGTGGGTCTTTCAGATCGAATGACTCAATTTGACTGAATAAAAATAACATTATTTCATACATTATTATTAAGATCAGTAGGTGGAAAAACTGAAAACGAAATAGCATTTTGCCGCCTTTTCTCTCTTCACCTCTGACCGTGAAAACTTTGACTTTACATCATCTGACAAATATTAGGATCTACTGTATGTCCCATTAAAACCATACATTTTTCATTGTTTCTTACTGCTGTGCATGCTGCTGAAATTCAACGGAGCTGCCAAAGCGGGCATCGCCCCCTTCTCTCGGCCGCTCCAAAAGCCAGAAGTGAAGTCAATAACAGTCCGTGGTTCCAGAGTTTTCCTTGGCAGAATAATCTCCAGCTCGTCTTGCTGCAGACTATAGCAACATATAATCAACTTAGGACGTTTTACACTTCAAATAAAAGTGTATATTGCTATTTCTGTGCAGTTGGATCCACAGTTTGTGTTACTGTCAGTCACGAGCAGAGCTGAGGGGCCTTATTCGTTTCAACCATAGCACAGTAATGGCAGTGGATGATCAGGTGGTGATTGTCCAGGAAATATCTTAAGTATGTGTCCAATGGTAATCCAAATGACAGCTGTTTTATGAATATAATATTTGCTCCTTTGGTTTCCACATGAACACAGATTCAAAGTTGATTAGGTATATCCAATCTGAGAGGGACCAGGAGAAAAAATAAAGAAAATAATCTGGGGAAGGGGCAGCAAAGCAGGAAATTAGTAGAAAAACAAGAGCTCGGCAGATCCCGGTTTCCTGTTTTGGGGGGAAGGCAGGAGTACGTTTGGGGCCTGCATGTTACAGAGCCCCCATTGTGAGCAAGTGTGTTGAGGAGTAGGGAGGTGGGGTCTGCGGGGCCATACACAGGGACGACTCTGCTCAGCGCTGAATCCCCTAACCCACCTGCCCCTCCCTACAGGGGAAAGCTAGCTAGTAAAAAAAGGAGAAAAAGGAAACTGTAAAAATAAACGAGCAAGGGCCTCTGTGAGAGACGCCAACTAGACAGGAAATGACACGCGGCACAAAAATGGTCTCCACCGACCTCTGTCAGGAACCAAGGTGCCCGTTATCCCCCCCCTTGCTTTTTTCCCAACAAAACTTGTATATATTAGTTTTTGTCTTCAGGCAGTTGCTTATATTAGTTTGCAACGAGATATAAATACAATTAAAGTATAGAAATCTGCCCCGTAATGTCTTTCCATTAATAATTCCAGGAACAGGAAATTCTTGATTCCAGTCTGGCGATAATGAGTGGCCATTCCCTGGCTTCAGTCATTTTCCCAGCTCCCTCCGGGGCCGGGGCCTAAACAATGTCAGTGGAGCACTCCAGTCCCTGCTGCTGTGCTCCTGATAATGGAGCACTCCACGTCTGGAGCGCTTTACAGCCCATGTCTTCATTATTACCCTCTCGCTGCCCTTACAAGCACGTCGCTCCTCTCCAGCCTGCTGCATGGGGCCCAGGTGCTCATCCCATCTACCCACAGAGAAATGACTCTCCAGAATGGCAGAGGACCAGCCCCATTGATCAGGAGGAGTTTGTGGAGGAGGGGGTTAAAAAAAAGACATTCTTAATGACAGCCGCTGGTTTTAGGCCCAGCGGCAGCAGACAATGGTCCGTTTTGGGCTGGGAGTGAGCTCGAGATCTGTCGCAACCCCATCACACAGGCCGCATGTGGCGAAGCGGATAAAGCGCTGCACTCCCAAGGTTACAAAGCATAACTCTCAAAGGGGAATAATGACGTGTCAACACCAATCATGTAGCTTTTTGAAGAAGTCCATGCTGCTACTGAAGATAATGAAAAAGTAACCGCGACGCGTTGCGACTTCTAACCTTTTTAACTATGATATTTTCATGCTCAGCAAGCGTGAGGCTTTGAAGTCTCTGCTATTATCCTCTCGCTTGGTGACAGCTGTTGTCATCGGCGTCGAGGCCGCCGAGCTGTGAAGTTGTTGTCAGGGAGGGCGCAGGCTACTTCAGAGGGCACACAGACGAGTCAACGCCTGAGTATGAGGCCTGCTGGAGCTACCGTACTGTAGGTTTGAGATAAGTCTGGAAATAAATCTGAGAGGGTTGGCAAGTGGCGAGGGGCTGCAGCACAGATTTAGCCTGGATTATGGTGTGGGGTTTAAAGCGCCTGGCTAGTGCTTCAAGTCCTGTTGACTCTGGTGAGCTCCTCCACATTCCCCAGCTTGGTGATAAGAGAGTGTATCAGAAGTAGTGGACTGCTGATACTCTTCAGGCCAGAGCAAACACAGCGCTGTGACCTCTCGAGCTGGGTATAAAGGAGCAGACTGGAGGAAATGCAGATGTTTGATGTGTGTTTTTCTATTGCTAGTTGATGGCTGGTTTTATCACACTGGGCAAAAGGTGTATCTTCAGAAAGCTTGAGGTGCTTATAAACTACACACTGTCAGTGTCATGGGCCAATGTGTGGCTCTCAGTGTCTGTTTCATTAGCATAAAATCTCTGCGGCTCAGTGATGGTCATGCATGTATGCTTTAGATCAGAGAACTTTTTGTGGCCAGGGACCCCTTAATGGGGGGAACATTTTCCAAGGACCCCTCTTCATCGTAACACCGATTAAGTAGTACTTGTGTAGTGTCATGTACAATATACATGAAGGTCAGTGTTACACATTGAAAGCATGTGTGTGTTTGTGTGAGTGTGAAAAGGACAGACAGGGAGGGAGAGACGGTCATCAGAGAGAGGAAATAGTGGGCAGTGCCTCGTCTTTCATCGCTGCACTAATGAGCCCCGGGACACACAGGCTGGAAACAGCAGCATTGTTCTCTGGTCAACAAATCCTATACAGCTACTGACACGCAGAAATACATGTACATTCAGAGCGGGACGCATATAGGAACACAAAGATTACCACGTACATTGTGACAGGCCCACACACACATACTGGAGAGTGTTCTAGTTCTCTGTCAAACACACATTTGATTTGATTGGTGAAGTTTATTTAGTACCAAGCAATTCTTTTTGTCAGAATCATAGAGGTGGAAACGTCTCCACCTTTTTAAAAAGCTGTGAAGTGACAAGCTGGCGTGCACTCAAAGAGCTGGGCTGAGCTGTCCGAGGCTTTGAGACAAACACAGACCTCAGCCATTTGGTCCGAGGCCAGGTAGCCTTTGCTCCATCATTATAACCTGTCTCTATAATCCAGATAAGAGTGATGGCTCAGCGAGAGCGTGGACCAACAGCGAAACCCCTGATCTTTGACTCCATCCCAGCCATACCGCACCGTCTAATTTTTTACTGGAAGCTATTTTCTAAAACAGTTTTCCTGCCCCAGTTTGATCAAAATAGCTCATCTCTTGGAGAGCGGACAAGACAATGGTTAAGAGATGCCTGAGGTGGAAACATGGTGTGAGGCAGCGTGGTCGAGAACAGCGGCGACAGATAATCTTGGTGGAAAAAAAAGGACCAGAAAGTCCCATGAGGTCTTGCCTACCACAGTGGCTTCTAGCGTAGAAGTGAATTAGACAAAAATGCAGCCACGGCGTTGATGGTTTTGAGCTCCTGGAAGGAAATCCTCTTCTGCGAGCGGTCCGATGGGAGCAGGCATTTTTCATGCTGCAGCAACACAGATCGCATTCCAACCCACATCGGCCTTGTCCTGCCGATAGCCATCCGTCTCCTGACCTGCTTTAACCTCGCAATTCCCACCTGGGCAATAAAAAACGTCTTGTATTCAAAGTCTAATGCAGGTTAGCTGATGGAGAGGGGCATCTGGCTGAATAGTTAAACACATGGGCGTGGGTGCGGAATGGGAAGAGGGTGGAGAAAAGTGCAGCGGATAGTATGAAATTAGATCTTCAAAGGAAGTTTAAGGAATTAATATTTATGGTTTTCAATGGCCAACTTTATCACAGGAAGAGTCATTTTGAGACAAGTAGAAAAATGAGTAGCAGTTTTCATTATTTAATTATTTTATTTGGTCAAGTATCAAGCCCAGGTGGCTGATGGGACGAGATTTCCTATATGTGTGCAGAAATGCCCTGCGGTGTCCTACTGGAGGAGCCAGGTTTAAGAAATGTGTCGCTTCATTTTAAACTTAAAGGTGCTCTTTACGATATCCAGAGCATTAATATATGTTACGTTCCCCTCCGTTTGAGGTCCAGGGAATGGAGGGAGTAACAAAATTAAATTAAACCCAGGATTGAGAGAGGCTGGTAACACCATTGTGTGAAAATAATCATACAATTTATTAACAAAAAGTATGGTAACAAAAACGTACAAACACCAAATGAAAACTACTCTCTAACAGAAAACGGGAGATAATTACACAACTAAATAATTATGGCCGTAACCAATAATAAAACAGTCAAATTAAAGCTACTGCTTAACAAATAAACTTGTACTTAACTTAAATCTACTGCTCCACAGAGAAAGCGAACAATCAGGTGCTAAACTAGTTAAAACTACTTTGTAACAATATAGCACTAAACACTTAACAATAAACCAATGCCGACTCCGACACATCCGTCAAGCACTGACGTAACACACAGTCTCTGATACTGCAGATTTGGCACTGGGCAACTTCTCCTCCATTCTCCTGCTCTTTTAAACTCGCCGCCTTGATTACTGATCAGCTGCAGCCGTGTGCTTCCACGGACTGCAGCTTCACAGGGGAGGAGGCTGGCACCTGAGGAGACAGAGAATAGGACACAGAAACACAACATACATGCAACAAAGCAAGCCACGTAACAATATAGCATCAAACAACTGTTAGCTAAGTAAAGATATAGAGGAGTAATGTCTACCAGAGCAGAGAATGAAGTCGCTCTCCCTCTGTGTGTGTTGTAATCCGAGTTTCTCCGTGCTTTGTTGACATGGCCGGCCGCACGTGCCTTTAGTGCATGTTCGTGCATGTGAGCGTGACACACTGGAGGTTACAGCTGATAACGCTGTCCCGAACAACGACGCCGTTGCGTAAGCGTAGCACCCACGTCCGGTTCCCCCCCCCGGTAAACACTGTTAGCTCTGTCTGTTGCCTTTGTTTTCATTGTTAGCGCTGTTAGCTACGAGCCGCAGACTCAGCCGTTGCCATGTTGAGAACCGTACAGAGGCAATAGAAATGCTCCCAATCTCGCATTTAGCACTTTTAAAGAAGCCTTCTCTTGAAGTCTCGGTGTTAAGGGAATAGTTCAACATTTCGGCAAATATCTTAATTCGAAAAAAGAGTTAGATGAGAAGATCGATACCACTCTCGCTCTAGCAAGCAGCCTGTCTTTGTATTGCAAAGTAACTGGATATTGTGGTCATTCACTTGTAGATTGTGACAGTTGTATTTGGATGCTTGTATTGTTTGTGTTTATTGTTGTAACAATGTTTGTGATTGAAAAAGAGATTTTAATCTCAATAAGACTTTTACCTGGTTAAATAAAGGATATATATAAAGGATATATATATATTCTCATCTAACTGTCGGCAAGAGGAAGCAAAACAAGTCATCTATCAACAATGTTAGAACTATTCATTTAAGATATATTATAGCATTTTCTCATCGACCTGATAATGTTCTCTCTCCTCAGGGACCTCAAGCACAACTTAATCAGCACCATCACGCCCGGAGCCTTCCAGGGCCTGTCTGAGCTTCGGAAACTGTAAGTAGACATTAACATGATTCACATTCCCTTCAGGTTCAAGGCAGCAAACATATTAACAGAATCATAAATGCAGACATTGACATTTTAAATTCAATTGTTTGGTATGAGACCAATGAAAGGAGTCAGGGTACGTTTTTAAATCATTTGAGCAGCATTCACAGAAAGAGACAGACCCACGTATCCCCTCACAGCAGATAGTGTTATGGCAGCTCATGGCAGATGTCATGTGTTATATTGAGCTCCTGGTGTTAGTGTGACAATAAAGGGCTTCCTTCACTAAGTGTTTCTGCCGATCCTTCTGCGATGTCATCTCTGGTGCCGCTCTCCCACCACCGTGGAAACCTCAGGGCCACGCACATTCTCCTCACACGTCATTGGATGTGACAGGGCGGCTGTTTGCAGCAACTCATCGTGACTTTCTTTGGACACCAAAGGTCTGGTTGTGGCGTGGGTCGGAGCTGGTCGTCTGTGCTGCGCCGCGTGACTCCCCTTCCCTCCTCCCCCTACTTGTGTTTTCCCTGCAAGGTCTGGGGCTTCTCAAAACAAACAGGGCGAGATAAACACATGCTCTGGACGGCTCTCTGCTGGGTAGTGTCAGAGGTGCAACAGAGCAGATCCCTCTCTGGCTGCGGCTATACATCACACTCAGAGGTGGACGGCAGAACAGGGGCCCTGCTTTTACCCCATCAGTGATAAACCTTTACTTGAGCAGAGATAAGGGAAAGTGCCAGGGACTGTGAGCATGCTTATTTACATGTTTAACATTCTAAGCTTCCTCGTAGTGGAAATCCCTATATATTTTATTACAAACAAGTCCAGGAAGGAGGTCCTGCACAGTTTTACCTGTATGTCGGATATGTAGTGTGTGATCTGATATCACAAAAACAACACGGGCATTGAAAGAGTCAAGATATCCCAATCTGTGACAATTCCTCCCCCTGATTCAAAAATAACTGACACATTCCTTTGTCTTTCCACACTTTCAGCGACCTATCCAACAACCGCATTGGCTGCCTGACTGCAGACATGTTCCAGGGGTTGACTAATCTCACTAAACTGTAAGAGACAGATAAACTGGTCCCATAAAAATATTGTGCTTTTCTGCTTTTTGGGAAGCAATGTAGTTAACTTTTTCATTTCATGTGTGCTGCTAGGAACCTCTCTGGCAACATCATATCCACCATGGATCCAGGAGTGTTTCAGGAACTGCCGTCCCTCAAGCTAGTGTGAGTGTTAGACACTGTAACCACAACAAATTCACTCTCACAGCATACCATTCCATATATGAATAAAACAATACAAGACAAAAATAGTTTATTTTCAGTTAATATTTATTTAGCCTAGGGTTTGCTTTAACAACGACTTCAAGCCTGCAGATAAGCTCAAATAAGCAATGAGGATCTATTTGACACGTAGTTATTTGAATTTGGATTATTTTTCGTCTATGTATTATTTGTAGATGAAAAACATATGTGAACCTAGTCAACCATGAATCAGAAGATTAGTCTGTCTACAAATATTTCAGATCTGAACAAACTTGTCTGATTTTAATATACGGTACCGCCAGTTCTTGCATAATATAGTCAATTAATTTCAGAGTGAAAAAAAAAAAATTGTGCAATGTAACAGATAAAGTGTTGGGGTAGCTGTAATTCAACATGATGCATCAAGCCGTTTTTTGTCGTGCAGGTAAAGTGAAAATTATGATAATTGACCATCACTTCTCTCTCCAGGAACTTCAACTCTGACTACCTGTCATGTGACTGCGGCTTGCGTTGGGTCCCGGGATTCTTTCGCGGCAGTTCGGCCCGGCTGGGGGACGAGACCCTGTGTGCCTACCCTAGGAGCCTGAAGGGAAAGCCCCTGCGTGGACTGAGGGAAAGTCAGCTGAGCTGTGGTGAGAGCCTGGCTAGAATGAGGCATATGAATGAGGCGGTTCACCGCTTTGTTTCAGAGAACATCGGCTCGAGAATGACAACGACAGTGCACTCATAAGATCATCCTAGAATTTTTTAAGGATTGCTGCACCAAAAAGGGGTTGAAAGAGATCTATCCCAGCAGCTCAGAAGGGACGTATTTCTGAAAGTATCAGTGAGCCGTGTTGACAACTAATCCTGTGGGCTGCATTTACGAATTGCTGCTGTCTGCATCCAATCTGCTCCAGAACGGCAGACTCGTAATGGCTTCTGTGGAAACATTTAGCTGAGGTTGAGGGTAATGAGAGAGCAGCAGAAATAATTCAGAGTGATGTGTAACGGTCGTATCTGCATCTTTTCCCACCATGTGTGTCGCTCAGACGGCCCTCTGGAGCTGCACACCCTGTCGCTGCTGCCGTCCCAACGTCAGGTGGTCTTCAAAGGCGACAGGCTGCCCTTCCATTGCACCGCCGCCTTGGTGGACAAGATCACCACCTTGCACTGGCGTCACAACGGTCACCTGGTGACCTCTGACCCAGAGATGGGTGTCCAGCTGGAGAGCAGCGTGCTGCACGACTGCACCTTCATCACCAGGTACAGAAACTTTAGTTACTCAGGCAATCTGACTGCTATCCTCTAAAGATGCTGTCTAAATTCAAATGTTTATAACCTTTTTGGATTGGTCTGATAAACTTAAAGATGAATGTTTAACTAGTTCAGACACACATTGAAGCATGTGGCGATAATGTGTTATAACGAGCTGTCTCTATCCCTCTTTATCCAGCGAGCTTATTCTATTCAACGTACATGTGGAGGCCAGGGGAGAGTGGGAGTGTGTGGTTTCTACCGGGCGGGGCAATTCATCTCGCAGTGTTGAAATAGTGGTGCTGGAGAACAGCGCCTCCTTCTGTCCAGAGGATAAAGTTGTCAACAACCGTGGAGAGTTCAGGTCAGTTACTGTTGCAGTGATTTATTATTACATACCTAAAGATTCAGCCGTCTCACTCTTCTCTGGTTTTTAATCCCCAGGTGGCCCAGGACTCTTGCAGGCATCACCTCACATCAGTACTGCCTGCAGCTGCGCTACCCTTCCCTGACTGTGGAGGGAGGTATCGAGCAGAAAAAAGCCTCTCGATACTGCGACCGCTCTGGAAACTGGCAGGAGGGTGACTATTCAGACTGTCACTACACTAATGGCATCACCCGTGTCCTGCACACCTTCATCCTGGTCAGTAGTTCTTAGGTTTACTACAATACATGCTTCTTGTTCACTAAATATTAGATTTTGTTTCATGACATCACCTTATTTATGCTTCACAGCGGCCCATCAATGCGTCCAATGCCGTCACTGTGGCGCATCAGGTGCGCACGTACACCCTGGAGGCTGCCGGCTTCACGGACTCTGTGGATGTGTTGTACGTGGCGCAAATGATGGAGAAGTTCATGGATTATGTCAGACAGCTGCGAGAGGTGAGAACGATTTAATTGCACATTTACAATTACACTATTACTATCCCTTTAATGTAAAATGTCTGCGTGTGTGTTCCAGTTGTCAGAGGTGTTGGTGGAGATGGGCAGTAACCTGATGCAAGTGGACGACCAGATCCTCGCTCTCGCCCAGAGAGAGAAGAAAGCCTGCAGCTCCATAGTCTACTCTCTGGAGACGCTGGCCTGGCCTCAGCTGCACGGTCATGCTCAGGACTTCTCCATGGTAGGGACCATCATCCTAAGTTTTGTAACTTTTATTTAAAAATTTCATCACAAGCTTTTTTAATAGAGTAAGTAGAGCTTCTAGAAATTCCCACTGAATATATTTATAAGTTATATTTTCATAACAATTTTGATGACAATACATGGACCATTTAGATTTGATTTTGATACGTGCAGGTGTCGAGGAACATTGTGATGGAGGCCCACTTCATTCGACCAGCCCACTTCACTGGCATAACCTGCACTGCGTATCAGCGCCGCGAGGTCTTCACGGGCAGCCCGGGAATGGAAATGTCAGAGTCCACTCACGAGCAGCAGCTTCGTTTTCGCTGCAGCACCGGCTCCCATAACACCTCCCTCAACAATTTTCCCCTAAAGGTGAGGCGTGGGCAGCCCTTCTGTGACTACATACTGTGCCATCAGTAACCTGTTGTATCTACATTCACAGTTATCAAGGTGTACTGGTGGATTTCGGCATTAAATACAAAATTTGCATGTGTTTTTTTTCCTCCAGAACTCAGTAGCCCTGGCCTCCGTGACTCTCCCGGCCACTCTGTTTCCTCCTGATGCTCCCGCAGACTGTAAGCTGCAGTTTGTAGCCTTCAGAACCGGCAGCTTTTTCCCTCTGTCTGGGAACTCAAGCAACGCCGGGGAACACTCTCGCCGACGTAGCGTCAACACTCCTGTCATCTTTGTTGGACTAGGTGAGGAACCCTCGCAGCCTATTTACTGATACTGCCTTTGTTTTTCTCACATTTAAAGGAAAAGTGCACCCTAAAATACAGTTTGAAAGACACGTACTGTAGCATTTCTTGACATTTTGTTATTGTTATTCTTGTAGATGGCAGAGTATGATATGACATCATGTTAAAATATTTCAATTGCTGTGACATTGTAGCATAATTTCTAAACAAAAGATCAGCTATCTATAACATCCACAATAAAGTCTTGGCGTCAAACAAACACCCATTGACCCATTGGATTGATTTTCAAATATTTGAATCTAGAGAGAAATCTATTGAGAAGAAGAAGCAGGAAGCCACTTTCTCTACTAACAGCAGCACTAGTTGTATTTTTGCAAATGATGGAATTTACTTCTATACTATCTGAGCTACTAGACCTGACAAACCACTCACTTTTTCTTGACATTGATAATCTTTGCTATCATTTTAGCTCTTTCCACCTACATATAGAAAGCACAGTTAGTCCCAGTCGGATGTTGAGAGTCACTCATCAAGCAATACAAAAGAACGTGAGACAAGCTGAGGGAGCACACAGTAGAATGGGCATCACAAACTGACTTATATCAAACAATATAAAAGTATCCGTGACCGAGTTCTCAGTTTAATTTCCTCCCTTTCTGTGACAGACGGCTGCAGCATGTGGAACCACTCGGAGCCCATCTGGGTGTCACTGCGCCACTTGTCCCCCGGTACTGATGCTGTGGCAGCCCAGTGGAGCCTGAGGGCTCTGGAGAAACCGGGAAGCTGGAGCCATGAGGGCTGTCGGCTGGTCCACAGTGACAGCAGCACCTCAACAATGCGCTGCTCTATTCTCAGCAACTATGCTGTGCTGCAGGTGAGATAACCTTGAGTATTTAATTCATCACCCATCCAGGATCAGTGAGGCTTTCATTTGACCTCTGTGTAATTTTTCTTCTTTTTTTTTCTAGGAGGTGCCTGACTTCCCCAACTCCACACCCATCTCTGTAAGGGTGCTCCACCCTGTGGTCTATGCCTGTACTGCAGTGCTCCTCCTTTGCCTCTTCACCATCATCATCACACACATACTACACCACAGGTACTACAGTGTACGTGCATGAACAGACTTCTCGCTGCTATTTGCGTCTTTTGCTGATTATTTTTGCTCCGCGCCCCTACAGTTCTATTCACATATCAAGAAAAAGCTGGCACACGTTACTGAACACCTGCTTCCACATCGCCATGACGACAGCCATCTACGCAGGAGGCATAAGCCTGACCAGCTACCCGGTGGTCTGTCAAGCAGTAAGTCATGAATTTACACAGTCGTTTTGTTTTGATTAGTGTGTAAGCCTGATGTCTTACCCGACTGTGACATGTGCGACAGGTGGGCATCGCCCTGCACTACTCCTCGCTGTCGACCCTGCTGTGGATCGGAGTCAGTGCCAGGGTCATCTACAAAGAGACTGTGTGGAGAATGCCGCGGCAGCCGGAGGGAGAGCCTGCTCCACCTACTCAGCGACCTATGCTCAGGTCAGCAAGCAAGCTCACCTTCACCCACTTCCTGCACTGTGAGATTGTTGTTTGCTGTCAATACGGGTTAAGTTTTAGACAGACACAGGAGTTCTTCTGCGTGACCACCCAAACTGTGCACCGTCAAAGTGGGTCATTGTGCCCGACAACCAAAGTCCCTCCGTTTTTGAGGAAACCTTGGAGGGACATAATAAGAGTATGCTATAAGGCACAAAAAAGCTATAAGCCTATATGAACTGAGGGTGGGGGAGGGGAGGAATGTATGAAACCAGCATAACAGAAGCAGAGGGGGGTCGTCATATATCTGAGTAGGGTCTTTCTAGGGTTGCACTGTCTTTCCAAATATTCCCTTCTTTCTCCTTCCCTTGCCCCTGTGATCCTGAAGCTGCGATCATACACTGACCTCGCTGACCCTCCCGCCACCCCTTTTGTTGCCCACTCAGCCACGAGGGATTGGGCCGCAATAAATCACAGACTTCTGGAGCCTATACTGACCCTCGTAACACTCTGCCCACTATGAGAGTGAAGGATCACACAGCTCTGCACAGATTATAGACAGCCAGAGAGGCATAAAAACAGAAAAAAAGAAAATGACACCGACACGCATACTTTAAAAACATCGTAGCAGCCAAAGGTCATACAGCATCCTGTCGCACAAACAAGAACTGCTCTTTATTTCTCAAACTGCAGCTGGGAGCTTTTGTTTGATATGTTTTTCTTTGTTATTCAAGGTTCTATTTGATAGCTGGTGGAGTTCCTCTTATCATTTGTGGGATCACTGCAGCTGTCAATGTCAACAACTACGGCGACAACAGCCCTTAGTAAGAGCTTCTCTTTTCATCCTTGAGCCATTTGGCCCATCACTTTGTGTTGTTTTGTTTGGTGCTGAAACGAATAAATCTGTGTGATATGTCGAACACACAGACGTGTCCTTGTTTCGCACTGACCCTCCTGACTTCTTCTCTGCCTCTTGCAGCTGCTGGCTGGTGTGGCGCCCCAGTCTGGGGTCTTTCTTTGTCCCTGCTGGCCTGGTGGTGTTGGTGACCTGGATCTATTTCCTGTGCACTGTGTTTCGCCTGAGGCACCGTGTGGCCAAAGAATGCACAGGAACCACCCTGTCCTCTCCTGTGACCGAGAGCCAGCCCGCGCTGGCAGGAAGCACCAGCCTCCTCTCCACGGACTCAGCGGTGGGACCTATAAACCCTGTCGCGGTGCCAGAGGACCAGTACTCGCTGAAGACACAGTTCTTGGTGCTGGTGGCAACCCACTTCCTGTTTGTGGTTCTGTGGTGTTGTGGAGCCATGGCGATGTGGCTGACGGGGCACACTAGCTTGTTGTTTAGCTGTCTCTATGGGATGGCTGCCACGGTTCTGGGGGTGTTTCTGGTGGTGCACCACTGCTTTCGACGTCTGGACGTGCAAGCCTCGTGGCTGGCATGTTGCCCAGGCTACCGCCGCTCCCATCCTATGTCTACTTACACGCACACCTGCACTACTGGGAGTGTAGTGCAGACCTCTGAGCAGGGATCACAACTTTTTATTAACTGCCATCCACCAGGTGAATCTCATAACTCCTCATCAGCTCGGTCATCATCCACGCCAAGTGGAATCAGCAGCGTGGGCCCCGGGCCCTGCAAACTCACCAACCTGTTACAGGTGGCACAAGACAATCCAAACAACACCTCACGTGCCCCTGTGGGCAACCACACCAGCACTAGTACTGACAACACCACCAAGCCAACAAACAATGTTCTGCCCATCATTAACTCTGCAGCCCCAGTGCATCCCCAGAGAAGGAAAGTGAGTAGCAGAACTAAACAAGGAAGCAGCCAGTATCACCATCGGGGTGAGGGCAGAGGTCACTATCGTCTCAAAGCTCTAAGGACTGCTGGAGGTGGGGGCAGCCTGGGAGCTTTAGGACCCACAGGTTTAGAAAACCTCAGCTCTACACACGTGGTTAACAAACAGGCCACGAGTGAGAACGGCAGCATCCACCACAGCCTTTCAGAGAACCAGGCCAGCCCGCTCACCAACGGGAAGCGCGTTGGGGAGTCGTTGGCGACCAGCCCCTCAGAGGGAAGCGACGGGGGCAGCAGTGGGAGTCGCAAACCCTTCCCCCTGCTGCCTTCCGTGGCCAGCAGAGCCGCCATGCACGGAGCTCAGAGACGATGCGCCAGCAAAGACAATCTGAAACTGGCTGCAGCTGTGGAGCGAGACACCAAGCGCTGCTCCTACCCTTTGAACAGCGTCACCACCACTGTGCCCGGGGCCGCCGCCCCAAATGGCACCCTCAAAAACTCAGTGCTGGAGCTGGAGCAGGACATGAGCGGCACGGACCAATCCCAGAGCTCCGTCGGAATGAAGAGTGGTTTGTGGAAAAGTGAAACCACAGTGTAACCTATACTTATATGTGAACTTCTATGCATGACCTTAATGGACTAAAATGATTGGGTTATGTTTTAATGGTCTCTTGATTATAATAATTATATAATTTAAGATATAAAATCATGAGGCATCCAGGACCCTAAACTGGTACTTTTTGCCTCTGTAGCATTGTAAGAGTTTGCTGTGAAATGGTAAAAAAAAAAATAATAAGGCAGGTTTTTTATTGTCATTTTCAAACATAAGATACTCATTTATTTTATTCATTTCACACACAAAAAAAAAGTACAAGATATCTCTGAAATTGGCATATGATGTTGATTTTGGATGTCTAATGAAAGCTTTACTGTTTTAGTTGTGATTTTTCTATGCATATCAACTATAGCATGAAATGGAACACACGATGGTCCATTTCCAAAGTACAGCTACATGCATTTAATCTGTGGACAACCTTTCACCTTTGTATGCTTCAAGTAATTGTTTGCGTGTGCTCATGTATGCTTTTGTATGTTCTGTGTGAGTGTGTGTAAGTGTGTGTGGGTGTGTGTGTATGTATGCACATACATTAGGAGAGAAATTGCATGACTGTGGCTGTACAGAATCTCTGAGTGAATTAAAAAAAAAGCTATGCGAGACTTTTGAATATATGATAAAAGTGTTTCATTTTTATTTCTATGCTCCCACCAGCACTGACAGAGCTCTCCTTTTCTATTCAGAAAGAATAAAAACCAGGGGGAAAAACAATTGGCTTCCTTCTACCCAGTCACTTTATTCCATTTTCATTTCCAACAGAAGTCATTTTCTGGTTCTAATGCAGGAATGACTGCCCCCTCCTGGGTGGCAGAGAAACTTTTCAGTTATTGTCAGGGATCTGAAATGTGTTAGCGTTGCAAGTCGGGCAAATCTCGCAGGTTTTGCAATGACAAACTTGTCCAACTCATGCTGACATAACCGTAATCCTTCACACTATAATTCTAGAGGTGGAACTAAAAATGTCTCAAAGGATTATCCACAAAATACTTTTCACGCATCAGGGGCCTGACCAAAAAACATCACAGCATGCATAAGCTTTCTGAATAAATTCAATCAGAATGTTGCCTTCACTTTTGAGATACAAATGCCTAAGCCGTACTTCTGCCTTTTAGTCAGTGATACACAATTCAGGAAATTACATTATCAGGAAATAGTGTTTCTATATGCAGCTCATTGTCACTGCTTTTTCCTATTGTTCTTCAGGAGGAAGTCTTCATGAAATCCAGAGAAACACATACTGTTTGTTGTTGTTGTTGTTGTTAGAGGTGTCAATATGGTCAGTCTGTTGTGCATATATTCTGTGTGCAATGTGAGCTTTTTTTGATCAGCCCCAACTAGGATGTACTCAGGATGTAAAACATGAATCATCTATTCCATCCATGTGACCGTGACTAACGTCTCATGGAAAACAAATATAAACATTAAGATAGACTTGTCTTGTTCATGATTCAGTATGAGTCTCAATGTCATCATGTTCAGGTACTTCATGCAGCTGGTGTCATTACTGACATCTCTGTGCACACCTTTCATTGCCACGGCTTCAGTTATAGGTCTAATCTTCGCCTCTGTATCAGTATCTATGATTTTGCTAACAATTCCAGGTTATAGGATGTATGCAAGACAAACCAAATGTTTATCTAAACATTAAAAGACACTTTAAAAATCCTAATGATTAAATTTAATAGATTTTTTTGTAATGTGTGCCAAAATGCCTGCTGTGTTGCTGAAGAATAGAGCGACTGTCAATCACATTCACATTTCTAATTATAGCTGCATGTTATTCTACTGAAACATTCAATCTGTGGAGTGTAGGCTACTTCTTCACATTACACAAGCCTACAAAAACCCATGAAAATGTGGTGATGTGAAATATTATTGTCTTAACTTCAGCCCCAGTCATGATCAACTATTAAAGGAATATTGCTTGAAATCAATTTGCACTTTAACATCTTGTGTGGACAGATAAAGTCGTGGATACTAAGATGTTAGTGAGCGATAAAAGATAAAGAGATTTCATCCTGCTCTCTTCTGGATGACTCAGCACATTCATAGCTTCACAATTAGGCCATCTGACATTAATTTCATCAGTCCCTCCCTGAACATGCTGTTCCTTGAGCTTCTGCAAGCAAACAACACTATCATATTATCAGTTCTGGTGTATTAAAACATTCCTCTTAAAAAGGAAAAGGACATTTTTATAAGATAAGATAAGATAAGATAAGATGAACCTTTATTAATCCCCGGGGGGAAATTCAGGTGTCAAAGCAGCAAAGCGCCTGTACAGAGGTACAGGTGTACAAAAAGATTATAAAACAATAAATAGAAATACAAAATATACATAGTGAATGAACATAGTGAATGGACATAGTGAATGGACATAGCGTGTACCGTCCGTCAATAAAAAATGTAGTGTACAATAAATAGATGTAATATGTACAGTCTATAAAATGGTATATGGGATGTAGTGTAAAGTAAGTTTAAAGTTTAAACTGCACCAGTGGTTAGAAGAGGTGGTTGCAGGTAGTGCAGATAGATGGAGATAGTCCAGATAGTGCGTGTTATAAGTTTAAGGTAGTGCAGGTAGTGCAGATAGATGCAGATAGTCCAGATAATCTAAGATTATATTTGCATATCTACCTTATTTGCCTATTGTAATTTAATTTCCTGAAATTACATATGAAGTAAACTGATTTCTGATAAGTGGCTGACTTCTACTTATATATATGTTTTTATATTATTATAATATTTTTTTATATATTATTATATTATGTATTATATTATTTTTGTGTATTATTATATTATTATTATTATTATTATTATTATTATTATTATTATTATATTATTATTATATTATTATTATTATATTATTAATATATTGTTTTTTAAATATTATTATATTATATTATTTGTTATATATTATTATTATTATTATTATATTATTATTATTATTATTATTATTATTATTATTTTATTTTTATATGTTATATATATATATTTTTTTTATATTATATTAATGGTCTCAACGCCCTCCTCCTCCTCCTCCTCCACCGGCCAATCACTGACGACCTTTAAAAAGCCTGATAGAAATATCAGCCAATCAGGGAGCAGTATGAAGAGTATGGGCGGGACCTCATAACATCAGGGAAGTGTTTTTACGTAGCAGACACAAACAGAGAGGCACAAAACAAGGCAACTGTTTTCATTAAAGCCTCTTAAAGGAATTAGTCGCACCTCGGTTATGGTCCTGGACTGGTTACACAGGCTAGTTGTAACGTTAAGTTGGTTTTAAAGTGTTAAATCAACTCATTTCTACGAAGAAGAGGAGGGATAAGTACTTCAACCTGAGCTTCCTGGACTGAAGTCAAGCTAGGAGGTAACCTGAACCTAGCAGCCACAGAGGACGGAGAAGGTGACAAACTAAGTTCAGGAACAAGTAGTAAACTATCTAATAAGACAGTTTAACTTTCCGTGATGTCTCTGGCCGACCAGAGCCAGCAGTGGTTCCCTACCAGCGTCCAGGTAACGGTTCACCAGGCTCGCAACCTGCGACCAAAGGGCAAGAATGGCACCAACGACGCCTACGCCATCATGCAGGTGGCCAAAGACAAGTTCTCCACCTCGGTGTCGGAGAAATGTCTCGACCCGGTGTGGAAAGAAGAGGCTTCCTTCGACCTGCCGCTCTTCCACCCGGGAAACGGTGACCGCTGCACGCTGTACATCATCGTGATGCACCGGGCTCATGTGGGGCTCGACAAGTTCCTGGGTCAGGCTGTGGTCAACCTGCTGGAGCAGCACGATAACGACCTTCGCAAGAAGACTGAGTAAGTGAATACTACTGTTTATTCAAACTCACTTATAACATATAACTTACACTGTTTCACAAGAAGACTGAGTAAGTGAATACTGCTGCTGCTGTTTCAAAATCACTCTTAGCTTATAACTTAACACTGTTTCACAAGAAGACATAGTAAGTGACTACTGCTGCTGTCTCAAACTCACTCATGACATAACTTACACTGTATTAGATGTTTTCCCTGGGTTTATTATTATTATTTTATATAGTACTTTATAGTACTAGTATTTTTCCCCTCTTCAACCTTAATTCCAGTTTATTTATAGTGCAGCATCATCATAACATTACTTACACTGTTTCAAAAAAAGACTGAGTAAGTGACTACTGCTGCTGTTTCAAACTCATTCATATAACATATAACTTACACTGTTTCACAAAATGCTGGGAACTCATTTAGCTGTTTTATATAGTACTTATGAGTTACACAAAGGTATCCACTAGTTCAGACAAACAAAGCCTCTTATTTTTTCCTCTCTTCAACCTTAATTCCAGTTTATTTATAGTGCAGCATCACCCCAGAAAGTCTCAGCAAACTTTACAGAAAAATCCACATACTTCTACGTCTAATTCCACTTACTTTAATAATGTATGACTTTAGGCTTAATATGCCTTGTACAAAGTATTTTGTACAAAGTATTTCTTATATATGTACATTCATACTTATTATATATGTACATTCATACTTCCTGATATGTATATGTTCTTAATATGCCTTGTACAAAGTATTTCCTTTTATAATTGTAATATAACTTATTATTTTTAATGGCACTTCCAAGCAAAACGTATTTCACACGATTGTACTTGTATAACCGGCGTGACAATAAACATCTTGAATCTTGAATCTACATCATAAAACTTTAATGGATTCAGTCAACTTAACATGGTCAAACAGCAATCTGAAATTAAATAGGCAGGTAAACAAACACTAGGTTGGTTCATCCCCTACCACATCCCTGGGTGTTATTGATATTCATTTGGAATTTCAACGATCCTCGCAAAAAGACTGAGTAAGTGACTACTGCTGCTGTTTCAAACTCACTCATAACATAACTTAACACTGTTTCACACAAGGCTGGGAACTCATTTAGGTGTTTTCCCTTGGTTTATTATTATTATTTTATATAGTACTTATGAGTTACACAAAGGTATCCACTAGTTCAGACAAACAAAGCAGATGTTTTCTTATTTTTCCTCTCTTCAACCTTAATTTCAGAAAGTCTCTGCAAACTTTACAGAAAAATCCACATACTCAGTCTAATTCCATTTACTTCAATAATGTATGACTTTAGGGCTACATCATAAAACTTTAATGGATTCAGTCAACTTAACATGGTCAAACAGCATTCTGGTATTAAATAGGCAGGTAAACAAACACTAGGTTGGTTCATCCCCTACCACATCTCTGGGTGTTATTGATATTCATTTGGAATTTCAACAACCCTACAAAAAAATAGTGTGGCTAGTAGAAATGGTCAATGACCTGCCACAGTGGCATGTGAGGAAAAATCTTAATTTCAGACCCTGCTCATAACATAACTTACACTGTTTCACAAAAGGCTGGGAACTAATTTCGTATTAGATGTTTTCCCTGGATTTGTTATTATTATTATTTTATATAGTACTTATGAGTTACACAAAGATATCCACTAGTTCAGACAAACAAAGTAGATGTTTTCTTATTTTTCCTCTCTTTAATCTTAATTCCAGTTTATTTATAGTGCAGCATCATCATAACATTACTTACACTGTTTCACAAAAAGACTGAGTAAGTGACTACTACTGCTGTTTCAAACTCACTCATAACATTACTTAACACTGTTTCACAAAAAGGCTGGGAACTCATTTAGGTGTTTTCCCTGGGTTTATTATTATTATTATTTTATATAATACTTAGGAGTTACACAAAGGTATCCACTAGTTCAGACAAACAAAGCAGATGTTTTCTTATTTTTCCTCTCTTCAACCTTAATTCCAGTTTATTTACAGTGCAGCATCACCCCAGAAAGTCTCTGCAAACTTTACAGAATGAAAATCCACATACTAAGTCTAATTCCAGTTACTTTAATAATGTATGACTTTAGGGCTACATCATAAAACTTTCATGGATTCAGTCAACTTAACATGGTCAAACAGCAAGCTGAAATTAAATAGGCAGGTAAACAAACACTATGTTGGTTCATCCCCTACCACATCCCTGGGTTTTATTCATATTCATTTGGAATTTCAAGACTGATTATAAAGGGCAGGACCGCTCAAAAACAAGAGGAGATGTGCAAAAAATCAGGGCACTCCCCAGTG
>CAKALU010067979.1:13934-37249 GCA_916700995.1 Hozukius guyotensis | reverse complement strand
GGGGTGGAACAGTGACCCCCATGCCTGAGACAGCAGGTCTCTCCTGACTGGAAGCTCCCATGGGGCTCCGTGCAGGAGAGGTGGAATGCCGGCTTAAAACTATGTCATGTGGGGCCAGTTTGGGGCCACCAGAATCACTTTCCTGTTCTCCGCCTGCACTCTCCGAAGAAGAGGCGGGAGAAGGCTGACTGGAGGGTAGACATACAGTTGGCCCTGAGGCCATGGATGCGCCAGAGCGACCGTCCCGACAGGGGGGGTTGTCCCTCCCCAGGGAGAAGAACAGAGGGCAATGTGTCGTCTCCCTGGAGGCAAACAGATCTGCGTCCACTGGACCAAACCGGCGACAGATCTCCGATACAACCTCGGGGTGTAGCCTCCACTCCCCCGGGTCCAGACTTCCTCTGGACGGCCGGTCTGCTGCTGTGTTTGTAGAGCCTGGCACATGGGGTGCACCCACTGTCCAAAGCCTGTGTGCCAGCCGACACAGGAGGGGAGAGCCCAGGCCCCCCCTACCTGTTGACATAGGCTGCAGCTACGGTGCTGTCGGTTCTTACCAGCACCTGATGCCCACGGAGACGTGGTATAAAGTGCATGAGTGCGAGGTGAACTGCTCTCAGCTCCAACACGTTTATGTGCTGACCTGTCCAGGGGCCAGTCCAGTGACCGCTGACACCCCAGCGTTCGTGAACTGCAGTGTTGCCTGTGTGCTCCCACCAATGAAGGGAGCACACAGGAAACCGTGTTCAACAGGAAACCGTAGAAGTGTGTCTCGGTCTTCCTGCTGCAGCCGGGACTGCGACAGCCAAAGGTGGCGCCTCACTGCTGTGACTACAGCGTGTAGCCGCGGACTACGTGTTCTGTACCCGCCGGAGCAGGACAGGAACACACACCCACACCGGTCAACGTTCGCCGCTGTAGCCGATTTAACAGCACAGCTGACAAACTGCCTCTGGACGCGTTAGCGACTTTCGCAATACGCCCTGGAAGCCCCGGTACCTTGGTCAACCGGGTTAGCCGCCACGCAGCACACCGGAGACACGGTAACCAGACAGGGACAACAGCAGTCCGGGGAGGCTGCCAGAGACAGACGCCCGCTCCTTACACCAGGTAAGTGGGCTCGATGCTGTAACCCTGATATTCTGGTTCGAGTTTCTTTTAAATAGTAGACCATCCATGGTCCTGCAATTCTTGCTAGGGCAGCTAACCCTTAGGAGACATAGGGCTGACGATGCCTGGTCCACTGGAGGCAGTGGCCACAACCAATCCTCTCAGCTCCACTTATGTCTGCCATCCACCTACTGACACCAGACCACCTGTGTGCTGCTGTAGGCGCAAGAAATTGCTTTTGTACTACCTCCTCGAAATCTGGAGGGAGGGGTACTCTGGTAGGGGCAGGTCAAGCTTCGCTTTCATTCTCAAACAGAGAGGGCAGAGCCCTTGGGTTCTCAGGCAGAGGAATCTCTCTGTATCACACGCTCTGCACCAAAGTGGAGATCAAAATGGCAATGATCCCACGCCAGCGCATGCGCTTTATAGACTCGCGTCTGGGCGTGGCCGGCAGTGCCGGTGTGTCTTAAAAAGTATCCACGTCACCTGACCTAGGTGAGATCATTCCCCATACATATGGAATATGTAAGCTGGAGAGATAGTCTCGATACGATAGAGAACAGACAGTTTCACTTGGAAAACTGATTTACGAATCAAAGCCTTCTAGTTAGATAAAGTTCTGTATATCTAATAACTGTCCATCTGCATTTCTAGATAAATCAACAATGATAATAATGATCACCGGGTTGATTCTGGTGGTTGTGATACCGATTCCTCTGCTTCTTTTTTCTCTGTGGATGAGGTAAAACTATAATAATTAATCATCACTGATCTTTTACTTTGAATTTTTACATTCATAGTTTTAATTCTTTATTTATTTATTTGTTTGTTTTGTGACTGAATCCAGGAAGAAGAAATCTCTGAACTCCCCCACTGAACCACATGAACCCGCAGAGACTGTGGAGGTGAGAGACTCTACCAAAGATATTAAAGATTTGTTGTTAATATATGAGGTCATGAAGAGAATTTGGTAACACGTTATAATAACCATCATTTATAAATGGTAAACTGATAGTTAATTGAACTTAATGAATAATTATTTTACTGTTAACAAACAATGAAATGATAATTGATAATGTTTAAGGTAACACTTCATTTTACAGGTCCGCACATTTCATGGTAATTAGGTGTTAATTAGCAAATAACCTCTTTGAAATTTTTTTTGAATTACTGGCAAATTACCCCAATATTTACCTGAAAATTGTTTAAAAATTACTTTATTATAAACATTATTTAAGGCAAATTATATTCCGCTATTTCCCAATAGATGGTCATTTATTTAATACATTTCCAGGAAAAGAATACAAAGTTAATTTATCTGCTTTATTTCCACATCTGCTGATAAATAGATAATAATTAGCAAATAACTTATTTTAAATGTCTTAAAAACCTCCCTGAATCATGACATCAGCTACCAGGTTACATCTGTGTAGACAATCAGTCACAATGGTGATCAGAAGTGTCTTCTATTAGTTCTGGTTTTCCACCTCTGATGAAGAGCAGCCATTAGATGCTGTTTTAGCATATAATTATGAAATAATGTTTATGATAAAGTAATTTTTGATCAATTTTGAGGTAAATATTGAAGTAATTTGGCAGTAATTGCTTTGCTAATTATCACCTAATTACCATGAAATTTGCGGACCTGTAAAATAAAGTGTTACCATGTTTACTGATTATTAGTATCATTTAACAGTTTATTCTTGCACACATTAAAACATTTTATATATGAGTATTTGTTAATGATTACAGAATTATTTGGAAACTTTTAAGAAATTGTTTGTAAAACATCTATAAACACTATTTGGACAGCTATAATAAAGTTACAACTGATGATTATAATATCTTGTTAAATGGTTAATAAATACTCTGTAAAGCATCTATAAACATTATTTAGATAGATAGTTAATAGTTTATCAATGGTTAATAATTGGTTTCTGGTCCATCTCTGGTCCATCTATCAAATTTAATGTTTATAGATGTTTTACAAACAATTTCTTAAAAGTTTACAAATAATTTGGTAATCATCAACAAATACTTTATATAGTATATAGAATATTATAATGTGTGCAACAATAAACCATCAATATCATCTCATATCAGCTATGATACAATATATAATTCATAAACTAATGATTTTGCATTATTACTATTATTATATCGCATAATATATGATGATGACGATGATGATGATGACGATGATGATGATTATTATTACACAAACTAATGATAAAACAACAGAAATTATAGCATCACTAATAATTAGTAAACATTATTGATTATAATTTAATTGTTTTTAACAGTAAAATAACTATTAACTAAGTTTAATTAACTATCAATTAACCATTTATAAATGATGGTTATCTTAAAGTGTTACTGATAATTTATACATAACTTCATTAGTAACATAACACATCACCATCACACATTTTCCAACCACATTTACTGCAGATGTCCTTTGTACCAAAGAGCAGTTTAAATAAATAGTCTTACTGAGGCCTCTGACTCTCACCTCGTCGTCTCTCCCCATCAGTTGGACTCTGATCCTGTGTATGAGAACATCTCAGGCGCTGGATGGAAACAGAAAGAAGTACAACGCTGAAGTGGATATATTTACCTTCAACTCTGAAAGTATTTCAGTTTTCAGGAGCAGGCAGCAGAAGATTTGAGTAGAATGCTGTTTTTTACCTGTGCAGGTATCTTACATATGTTTAGGATTTAACTTGATATGCAAAATGTTATTTTAGATTTCAATGTTATAAACTTGCTTTTAAGAAATATTGATCGCCTTATCACAATTATCGCAATCACTTATTATGTCTTTTTTTATCTCCTAAGAATCTAGAAACTGTCATCCATGCTTTCATTACATCCCGTTTAGACTACTGTCTCTGTACTCAGTCAGTCTTTCCAATAACTTGTTTTTTTTTCTTTTTTAACACCATATTTTCCTACAGAGATATCAAAGTGTGCTCCAATACACAATAAATCATCCTTGCAGCATGATTCAACTTTTTCAAAACTAGGATTGTCAATGAAATCCTGCAAATCAAAACTCATGTTCACCATCCAATGCCATAACTACAATGATCCACCAATTTTGATTGAAAATGATATCTCGGACGAGCCCCAAATTTTGTTACGTCCCCTTTTGTATATCTGTGTAGTTGGCATATCAACATATTGTTAGAAAGTGATATTGACAGTGTTAGAGTACATTACGCGCAGAAATATCGGCAATACCAGAGCACATGGTAGCTATGCTAGCTAGTTCGCGAGCTAGCCAATTAACATAATGCTGGCTAGCTAGAAGGCAACTAAACTGTTTCAAACTGAATTAAAACTAGCTAAACTAAAAAAATTATTCGACTGAAGTGAATCACCATGCAGTTCGGTTATGAGTCCATCTGAAATGACAATTAAGGGGAGATGAGACACACCCAGTTGAGAGCTGGTCAGGACTGGGGATGTGTGTCTGACTGGCAGCAGTCAGACCGAGCTGTCTGTGCTGGGGGAAGACAATGTGTAGCTTGCAATTTAAAGACAGGAACCTTTGTTAGCAGTTGTGTGAAGAGCAGACGCGTAATGTTAGGCACCACTATTGTTTTATTTGCAGTCTGCAGGCTAACTAGCTAACGGTAAAACAGCAGAGCTAGTGGGCGAGCAAGAGTGAGGGAGCGGCGCTGTGGCTGCAGACAGAGGAGCTGATTGGTGCAGAGCTGGGTGAGCAGGAGAAACTGTCAGGGTCTGTGCCAGAGCATTAGGAACAGAAGGGGAATCAACTTTGACAGAGGGGGCATTTTTTCCCCTCACAAAGCCTTTATTAAGTGTATAGTTAACATCATGTTTCATGAAAGAAAGAAATATGACAGAGAGGCTCAGGCGCTCATCTACATAGTGTCACTTGCTATGCGTACAAGCGCGCACGCACCCCCACACGTTATACGTCCACAAAACCAGAGGTTATAAACTCAGGTACACAGCGGGAAATCTGTTAAATATTTAACATTAATAAACCTATAACATTGGGCCACTTTCACCGGTTACACAACTAATTAAAGGATATACAACATCTTTAAGCCACATCAAGAACCGGTATGCAATTACAACCATATGTGCGCTCATCCAGAAACGTAGCCACAATTACAAACGTGCAAATAATACCACTCACAGTGTAGCCTACTACAAAGCAGGAGAGACGTTTTATCAGGGTGAATGAGTGGATTTATGAAGTCACCATAAGAGTGAAATAAAAAATAAGAGTATTTCAGTTTAGTTTTTTTGTCAGGAGAGTTCAGCTGAGGGGGCACACCGACCTTTTTGGACGGGCCTGGACCGCCAAGGCCCGCCCCTAACGCCGACACTGTAAACTGTGAAGGCAGCTGTAACATTACATATATTACGTTATATATTATGAGCCACATTTTGTGATAAAATAAATGATGCAGTCATTGAGTAAAGGAAAGTTCCTGAATTTTGTGTAGATGCTGAATGTAGTGACACAAATGAGCTCCATTTATGCTATGGAGCAGTAAAGGTGTCTGAGCTTTTTCAGCTAACGTTAGTTGAGTTGTGGAGGATGAACCAGGAGGGAGAGCACAGGGCATGTAACTTACACAGCAGACACTTATGCTGTTGCAGATAGAAAGTATGGATTTAATTTCAGTATTGTTTAACATGCTGGTTCTTGTATAGTCTAAAGTTTGTCAGGTTGAAGGCAAATAAACCTGTTGAATATTACATGTGCTGTAGTTTGAATTTTTACAGAGCAACAACAAGTGCTGTAGACCTGTCCTAATGATAGTATACATTTTAACACATCTGTCAATACAATGATCAAATGAATGCATATCCTGCTAGAATCAGTAGCTCTAACTGTATCTCTACATTGCAAGTATGCAGAGGACTATCAGTGTGTGTCTGTGTTTTTGAGGCAAGAAGTGGGTTTTGGACAGAGATTCATACCTAACATGAACAACAGCAAAATGCAAAGGCAGTTTTAAACCAGAAACATAAGTTTTATGTGTTTCATTTGAGAAATAACATATTTTTCAGCTGTTCTTGCACGCGGTCAGTGTAGTTATTTTAACTGAAATGCTGATTGCTGTTTATTTTGACACACTTGTAACATTGTGGATTAGAATAAGATTTCACTGCTTTAACAGAGCATCATAAGGTGATTTCAGGGTCAGAAAATAAACAGGCATTGTAGCTAGTTCTGATTCATGCAAAATACTGAGTAGGGTCTAATTGATATCACAGCATTGTTCATAAAATAAATCTATCTATGTATCTGTGAATCAGTGACCAGCCCTGTAGGGATGTGGGCAATATGTATGTATATCTTTATGAATACAAATTGCACTTGCAATTTTATCATTCATAAATCACAATATTTATGTACCAAGAGCTGTCATAAATAAACCACATTATGAATGTAGAACAATGTTGAATAAGTCAGCACGGTTGAGTTGGTGGTGCTCAAAAACACCTCAAAACACCTAACTGTTAATACATAATCATTAAAACTCATATGTTGTTTTACCAGTCTGCAAATAAATACTGTAGTGGAAGTAGCCAGACCTGTACCAAACCCAGAGTTTGGCATGTATTGAATTATCTGTCATTGTCATGTTTTAATGTAATCATAACTGTAAAAATAAAAGTGTGCTTGTACTATTTATTTTCTAGTTCTAACTATTTCATAACCACAAGTCTGGTGAATGTGTAATTACAGGACGTCTCTGTCTGGAAGAACATTTCTGAGCTTGAAGGCTGGACAGTCTACATTTATTTGTGGCTCTTCAGTAGTGGTAAGTACAATGGCCATCTTGCCATTTAATGGCTAGAAGTGTTTAGCTTTATAATGAAGAGTCAAAGTTTATCTTAAAGATTAACTCTAAAGTGGGCTACATTAAAGTAGCAAATAATATATACAACTAATATATATGGGAAAGTCATTTTTTTTTTTGATTGTTTCATTTTCAGTGACATGAATGTGGAAGTGTAAAGACTGTGCTGCAGAAGAAACAACAAGATATCAGTTATTGAAGCACTACGGGTTAAAACATGGCCACTTCGGCCGCAGACACCCTTATCCATGCTCATATTCAAATTGCCCATGCACATTTAAAACTTGGAATGCACTTCGAAGTCACCTATGTAGGTCACATTTTGATCAGACATCTCAAAGATCAGTAGATTGCACAACATTTAGCTGCCATTATTGTTCATGCAGTGACATTGCCTCACTGAGAGATACAGATTTACTAAATTGTACATTGGGAGATACATGTTTGATAGAGAGTAATGAGTTACTTGATGATGACGAATTTGAAGATGGTGCACCAGTTCAAAAACCAGAAGACTTGCTAAAAGTTATAGAACAGAAATGGGCTTTTGTTTTATTAAAATTGGAAAACTGTTTCCATGTACCAGGAGCTGCCGTAACAGCAATGTCAAGTCTGTTCTGCCATATGGCTCAGAGAGTTGGCGAGTGATCAAAACCGATATGAGGAGAGTGGAAGTTTTTCACAATGGATGCCTCAGACGAATATGCCAGATCTTTTGGCCAAACAAAATCTCCAACCACCACCTGTACAAAAAAAACGGTAGCCGGAGCATCATCAAGGAAATTACACACAGACGTCTGAGATGGCTAGGCCATGTTCTGAGAATGGAGCAGGACCGGATCCCGAGAGTCGCCTTAAGATGGACACCACCAGGCAAAAGAAAACCCGGGAGGCCCAAATCCACCTGGCGCAGAACTGTGATACAGGAGCTGGACAAGATGAAGCTGTCATGGGGAGAGGCCCAACATGTTGCCAAGGACCGAAGGTAATGGAGAGAGCTCATTGAAGCCTTATGTCCCATAGGGGATGAAAAGGAGTGAGTGAGTGAGTGAGTGAGTGAGGAGCTGCCGTTGATGAGCTGCTAAACGAGTTGCAGTATTTGATTAGTTCTGCCCTGGTGCCTGTATCTAACAACATTCTTGCTGATTTCTTCAATAACCATAACCTGCAAGTTGACCCATTGCTCATCAAAGAGTTAGGCTGTGCACTTTGTTCATCTAATCCTCTGTCAAAAGCTTTAGGAAAGGATGGACCATTAGCCACTGCTTTTAAGCGGAAGCAATATTACAAAGATCATTTCAATATTGTGAATCCAGTTCAATATATACTTGATGCGAAGGCTAAAAGAAGTTTTGAGTATGTTCCTTTGCTAAAGCTTTTACATCAGCTACTTAATCAAAGGGATGAGCTCAGCAAGGTTGTTGAAAAGAAAAGACAGCAACAGGTAGAGAGTGACCACCTACATTATAGATCTTTTGAAGATGGCCAATACTTCAAGAATAATGATTTTCTGTCAGGGGAGGAATTGAGAAATCTCTGTCTCTGTCTTTCTGTACGTAGTTTGCAACCCCCTCTGTACTTCACGTAAAACACACAAACTCTGTGCTTTCTATTGGATTTTGGGAAATTTGCCTCCTGGCAGCCATTCATCTTTAGCTTCAATATACCTGGCTCTTTTATGTAAAAGTGATGACGTGAAGACCTATGGTTATTGCAAAATATTTGAGCCACTACTCCAGGACCTTGTTACCCTAGAGCAGCAGGTGTTTTGGTCTTGCAGCTGGGTACATTTGTGAAAGGGACACTTCGGTGTGTGGTGGCAGACAACCTCGCAGCACACGGAATAGCTGGCTTTGTAGAAAATTTCCCGGGCCAATATGTCTGTAGATTTTGCACAGCTCAGCGGGCAGAAACTAAAGTCAGAGAAGTAAAATCAGGTGCATTCACCTCAAGAAACAAAGAGCTTCATCAAATCCATTATAATACTGTGCAGGCAAAAGGAGGTAGTTTTTTTGGTGTGAAAAAAGCGTGTATTTTCACAGAGAGACTTTCCCACTTCTGTGTCACATCAGGGTATCCCCCTGATGTTGTCCATGATCTTTTCGATCTTTTCGAGGGCATAGTCCCAGTTGAGCTTGCACAGTGCTTTAGTGTGCTTATTTCCAAGAAGTTGTTTACGCTTGATGACCTCAATAAACGCATTCAAAACTTTTAATACAAGTGGGGTGACAAAAAAAATCGCCCTCATTTGGTGCCACATAATTTTGTACAGCGCAAAAGAATTGGCGACAACGCACACGTAAAAATTGGTGTTTGTTAAGGTTCTTACCGTTAATGATTGGGCAGTTGATCCCTAAAGATCAGCCAGCTTGGAAAGTGATTCTAGACTTGAAAGATATTGTAGAGCTTGTTGTTGCACCTGTCCACTGTGAGGAGTCTGTGGCATATTTAGAGTGTAAAATCTCAGAGCACAGACAGAGATACAAAGAAGTATTTCCAGATCAGAGACTCCTGCCAAAACATCATCTTCTGGAGCATTATCCAGAAATGATAAAGATAAAAAATCAACCTATTTCCTAGACCTAGATTATTTTATATGCTCCCTAAAATACACAAGGATCCTGTAAAGTGGAGTAAACCATTCATCATTCCACCAGGGAGACCTATCGTCTCTGACTGCAGTAGCGAGACTTATCGCACTGCTGAATATATCGATTTCTTTCTTAATCCTCTGTCGACCACACACTCAAGCTATATTAAGGACACTTATGATTTTGTCAACAAAGTTAAACAGCTCAGTGTCCCTGAAAACTCCTGTTTGTTCAGCATGGACATTGACAGCTTATATACTAATATTGAGACTACTAAGATTCACACAGTCCAAAGACACGCAGGTTAGTGTGGGTTTACTCTGGTTCTCCGGTTCTCCGGTTTCCTCCCACAGTCCAAAGACAGGCAGGTTGGTGTGGGTTTACTCCGGTTCTCCGGTTTCCTCCCACAGCTTAAAGATATGCAGGTTAGCGAGGGGTTTACTCCGGGTTCTCTGGTTTCCTCCCATAGTCCAAAGACATGCAGGTTAGTGTGGGTTTACTCGAGTTCTCAGGTTTCCTCCCACAGTCCAAAGACATGCAGGTTGGTGTGGGTTTACTCCGGGTCCTCCGGTTTCCTCCCACAGTCCAAAGACAGGCAGGTTGGTTTGGGTTTTGTCAACAAAGTTAAACAGCTCAATGTCCCTGACAACTCCATTTTGTTCACCATTTTGTTCACCATGGACATTGACAGCTTATATACTAATATTGAGACTAAAGAGGGCTTGCAAGCCGTAACAAATATCTTCCAAAAACATCCCAACAAAAAAAGACCTGACAAGGAATCATTACAATTATTGAAAATTAGTTTGACTAACAACGACTTTGAATTTAATGGGGAATTCTTTCTACAGATAAAGGGAACTGTCATGGGTAAAACATTCGCCCCAGCCTACGCCAACATCTTCATGGCGGAGTGGGAAACTACAGCATTAGCCTCATGTTCCAAACAACCATTATATTATTACAGGTTTCTGGACGATATCTGGGGTGTGTGGACTCACTCGAGAGAGGATTTTGACGTATTCCTAGCCACTCTGAACAACCATAATCCTTCCATTAAACTGAAATCTTCTGTGAGCATGACTTCTGTGGACTTCCTAGACACCACCACCTTCAAAGGTGAACTTTTTATAAATTCACACACACTTGACATTAAAGTGTTTTTCAAAGAGACAGACACACATGCTCTGCTCTATAAGACCAGTCACCATCCAAATCATACGTTTGCAGGCCTGGTGAAGTCACAACTATTAAGATTCACACAGTCCAAAGACATGCAGGTTAGTGTGGGTTTACTCCGGTTCTCCAGTTTCCTCCCACAGTCCAAAGACACACAGGTTAGTGTGGGTTTACTCCGGTTCTCCAGTTTCCTCCCACAGTCCAAAGACACGCAGGTTAGTGTGGGTTTACTCCGGTTCTCCGGTTTCCTCCCACAGCTTAAAGATATGCAGGTTAGCGTGGGTTTACTCCGGGTTTTCTGGTTTCCTCCCATAGTCCAAAGACATGCAGGTTAGCGTGGGTTTACGCCGGGTTCTCTGGTTTCCCTCCATAGTCCAAAGACATGCAGGTTAGTGTGGGTTTACTCAAGTTCTCAGGTTTCCTCCCACAGTCCAAAGACATGCAGGTTGGTGTGGGTTTACTCCGGGTTCTCCGGTTTCCTCCCACAGTCCAAAGATAGGCAGGTTGGTTTGGGTTTTGTCAACTAAGTTAAACAGCTCAATATCCCTGACAACTCCATTTTGTTCACCATTTTGTTCACCATGGACATTGACATCTTATATACTAATATTGAGACTAAAGAGGGCTTGCAAGCCGTAAAAAATATCTTCCAAAAACATCCCCAAAAAAAGAGACCTGACAAGGAATCATTACAATTATTGGAAATTAATTTGACTTAGAACGACTTTGAATTTAATGGGGAATTCTTTCTACAGATAAAGGGAACTGCCATGGGTAAAACATTCGCCCCAGCCTACGCCAACATCTTCATTGCGGAGTGGGAAACTACAGCATTAGCCTCATGTTCCAAACAACCATTATATTATTACAGGTTTCTGGACAATATCTGGGGTGTGTGGACTCACTCGAGAGAGGATTTTGACGTATTCCTAGCCACTCTTAACAACCATAATCCTTCCATTAAACTGAAATCTTCAGCATGACTTCTGTGGACTTCCTAGACACCACCACCTTCAAAGGTGAACATTTTCTAAATTCACACACTTGACATTAAAGTGTTTTTCGAAAAGACAGACACACATGCTCTGCTCTATAAGACCAGTCACCATCCAAAGCACGTTTGCAGGCCTGGTGAAGTCACAACTACTAAGATTCACACAGACCAAAGACATGCAGGTTAGTGTGGGTTTACTCCGGTTCTGGTTCTCCGGTTTCCTCCCACAGTCCAAAGACATGCAGGTTAGCGTGGGTTTACTCCGGTTCTCCGGTTTCCTCCCACAGTCCAAAGACATGCAGGTTAGTGTGGGTTTACTCCGGTTCTCCAGTTTCCTCTCACAGTCCAAAGACACGCAGGTTAGGTTCATTGTTGACTCTAAATGTCCCGTAGGTGTGAATGTGAGTGTGAATGGTTGTCTGTCTCTATGTGTCAGCTCTGCGATAGTCTGGAGACCTGTCCAGGGTGTACCCCGCTTTCACCCAATGTCAACTGGGATGGTCTCCAGCCCTCCCTCCACCCTGAATAGGATAAGCAGTTACAGATAATGGAATTTATTTAACAAGGAGAGAGTAATGCTGCATTCGCACCAAATGCCAAGCAAATTTTTGCCTAGCGTTCTTGAGAGAGTTTGACCACAGGATCATTTGTGTTCATTCGCGTCACTCGCAATGGACGTACCGGAGAGGAGGCAGGGCTTACTTCTATTTCGAGGCACCCTTCCACTTGGACATATTGTGTAGACGTTTTCAGACCTGGATGAACTCTCTGACACTGTGACATATTACATCAGTTTTTGTGAGGACATGTGTGTGCTGACTAATACATTCTGCAGAATAACAATAAACTTTGTTTACTGCAAAACAAAAGGGCAGCTTTGTCAGGCCCAGGAGGAGGCCTACAGTTGTGGAGACAGACTCCTGCACAACCAGGCCAGGAACACACTGACTAAGGAGATCAGGGTGGCAAAGAGGAGCTACTCTGAAAAGCTGAAAAACAGGTTTTCAGCCAACGACCCTGCATCAGTGTCTAGAGGCCTGAAAGACATCACTAACTACCGGCCCTGTTCAGACCTGGTATTAACATGCGTCCTCAGTGATCGGATCACAAGTGGACAGCTTTAAGTACCTCTGTTCACACCTCCAATGCATCTCCACATGCGTCTTCAGTGACTACTTGTGATCCGATCTCACTTTCCCGCTCTATATGCAAATAAACACGTAGTAAACACACGGCTAATACAGCAGACATTGTGATGTAATACTACAGGTATGTCAGTAGTAATATCGTGAATTCGGGTACATTTTATTAACATTTGTATAACATCAAAATGTAAGGTTATTGGACCGACGGTCCCCAGGGACCTTTGCCAGACAACAGCGGGGTACAGAGCTCCAGAGAGCCGGGGAGGACAGAGAATGAGCAGGCGGGCGGGTGTCAGCTGCGCGCAAAGCAGCGGAACAAAAACACCGACACATCTCCGACAGTATGATAATAATGCACTTCCTGTTCCCAGTCTGATAGTCTCTAGATATGTAGCCTATAGATGAGGTATATTTTAATAAAATACAGTTGTATCAACGGAATACAGTAGAGCACAAAGGCAGTTTCCAGTTTTCTCCTGCTCCATCTCTCAGAAAATGGGTCTGAAAAAACGCTGATCAGCACTTCCTTATACTGGTGACGTCGGTGATATTTTTCAGGCCATATAAGGGTTTCCTGGTGGAACGTAGAACAAGGAGGAGAACAACCTCTAGCTAGGTGACCCCGCCCACAGAGTGGCTGTTGAATCTCTGCTGTCCGCCTCGTAACTATAAGCAAAGCATGCTATAACTCCTGTTAGTCTGCAAGAACCAGTAGAAAAGTCTTCATTTCAATTTCAATCATCTGAGGACGTGAAGACCCAGTGGATTCACTTTATTTTTAGGTGTTTGACTGAAATGTCCTCACAGCAACAGTAAAACACACGGGTCAGTAGGCTACAGGATTCACTTCAAACCGAAGCTCAGGAGGAATCAGTACCGCTGTTTGGAACCCACCTTCAATCCTGGAAGCTGTAAGTTTGTCGTGTTTATGTTGTTTTAGTTTCTGTTTATTTAGCAGACTGTTAGCATGTTAACGTTAGCATGTTGCGTGGCTAAGGCAGCTAGCTTTGATTGTGGGTCCACCGGGTTAGTTTACTCCGGTGTGTGTGTCTGAGTGTGCGTTACAGCTATGATGAGTGTGTGTAGATTTACTCGACAGACTGAATGAGCTCATGTGAAAACCAACCAGTCAAACTGTCTGAATGAGTGAAGGTTTGATTACTAGTCAAACTGTCTGAATGAGTGAAGGTTTGATTACCAGTCAAACTGTCTGAATGTGTGAAGGTTTGATTACCAGTCAAACTGTCTGAATGTGTGAAGGTTTGATTACCAGTCAAACTGTCTGAATGTGTGAAGGTTTGATTACTAGTCAAACTGTCTGAATGTGTGAAGGTTTGATTACTAGTCAAACTGTCTGAATGAGTGAAGGTTTGATTACTAGTCAAACTGTCTGAATGTGTGAAGGTTTGATTACCAGAGGTAGTGAGTGGGCGAGCGAGCAGAGAGAGAGAGAGAGAGAGAGAGAGAGAGATGCTGTGAGCTTAGAGCAGACAGCTGTTGATCAGAGGAGAAATTCATTCTCTATAACGTCACTTCCCGACCTCGTAGAGCGATTAAAAGACATTACAACGTGAATACTGGCAGCTTCTTTGTTTTCTTGGGCTAAATAATACGTAAAGGTTTACTAAAGTCGAAGCTGCTACGTCTAGCTTTTAATACAGACAACACAAATAACACTCCAAGTCAAAAGTTCTGTGTAATCCATTTCTTCCTTCATACTTGATAACAATGATTTATCATTTTACACTGTTTGTAGCTGTTGCCATAACTACATGATACTGTTATACACCTTGATATTATTACATGAGAGTATATTCTAACAGTGAATCTGTCATGTTTTACAGGTCATCTGAGTGACCTGATGCTCCGCCCTGAACCCACCAGACTCCTCACAGACTGACCATCAGAGAAGCAGAACCAGGACAGTCTCTGTATCCATGGAGACCAGGATGACCACTGTGACCTGAGAACTCTATCTGACACAACCTCACTCTACATTAAACCCTTTACACTGAAGGAGGACATGATCTGGACAGTTTACATACAAGTCATGGCTTTGCTACTTTTGGAATTATGTGTACCCAATTTATAATTCAGTGTTATTATTGTGAATAAAGATCTGTATTTTTAAGGAGGGTTTTTGTCATTTTTAAATTTACAGTTAATGATCTTGTGGTGTTCGATAAATATAACATGTTCTTTCACAAAGGCTTTATGTAATACACTGTTTAAACAGGTGATGTGAAAAATGTATTTGATGTTATGCATGTAGAAGAGTACAGGTAGTAAATAGTGACTGTAAGCAACACAACACATTTCTGTTTCACAGTCAAACTTTATTTGAGTAGGCAGATGACAATATTAATTATACACAGCATTTTGAACGTGAACAGACAACCTGCAGCTTTGACAAACATTTCACAGCATAAATATGGCAATAACTGTCTGACAAGTAAAACGGTTACTCTGAAACATGGACACAGTACCCTATAACGTAAGTCCTCCCAGTAGCTGCTGATACTGTTGTTACTGAGTAGTTTTTATATAAGATCAGTAATTCCACCTTCAGTTATGTTGACAGAGACAGGCTCACAGCAAATGTTTTCTCCTCCTCTGGGATGATTCTGTCGGTCATTTCTCACAGATGGATCTGTAAAGACAAACGTAAAACAGAGTGTATGTTTACGGTTTACAGAGTTGATGCAGAACGTAAATACTGAGCTAACGTGACTGAGCTAAAAATAGCATATTTACCAAAGCAAAACGTCAGGAAAACCTGGAATCTTGGCCGCAGATGTTGTTAATTTCTCGCCGATTTCTGATCAGATTCCTCCGGGAACGTGCGCTGTGTGAAGTTTATGGTTTATAAACTTTTCATTTGTTTATTATTGAGTTGGAAAATGCTGATAAACTCAGTGAATCTGTCTTCCTGCTGCCTGCTCTGGCTGCAGGCCGGGGAAGAAAGTGACGCTGTGTTGAGGGCGTTTGATTGACAGCAGAGACCAGGACACGCTGACCAATCAGAGCAGACTGGGAGGAGACAGGCTCTGAATCAGGGTTTTTCAGACAGAGGGTGAAAGAGGCTTCATGCAGGCAGACAGTATGAGAAGGATAAAGGTTTTTTTGAACATTACAGCATGTAAACATGTTCTAGTACAACATTAAAATACATCTATGAACCTGGAAATGAGCATAATATGAGACCTTTAATGCCAGGTGTGAACAGGGCCTACAGGAGACCTTCCCCCCACACTGCGGAGACCCATCAACTGGCTCCAGGTCCAGACAGCGTGTCTCCCTCCTGTCTGAGCAACTGGGCCCCATCTTCATATAGATCTTCAACAGATCACTGGAGCTGTGTGAAGTCCCCTACTGCCTCAAACGCTCCACAATCATGGAAACCCTCGATCACAGGATTAAATGACTACAGGCCTGTCGCCATGACGTCTGTGATCATGAAACCCTTTGAGAGACTGGTGTTGACCAAGCTGAAGGAGATCACAGGACCTCTGCTGGACCCCCTGCAGCTTGCCTACAGGGCAAAGAGATCAGTTGATGATGCAGTCAACATGGGACTGCACTACATCCTGCAACACATCCTGCAACACCTCGACTCCGCAGTGACGTATACCTGGGAGTCGGGGACCTAACCCTAACCCAGTTTCTAATTCGTTGTCTAAACCTAAACCTTCTTCTTCTTCTTCTTCTTCTTCTTCTTCTTCTTCTTCTTCTTCTTCTTCTTCTTCTTCTTCTTCCCTAAATGGAAATGAAAGAAAGTGGGTTCTGGGTTTGTTTGTTGTTTGAACAGAAACTGTAGAAACCTTTAATGACAGCTTATCTGGAGTCTGTATTTAGTTCATTGTGTTTGTCTAGCTCTTACCAGCCCTGTCGGACAAACACTGCAGGCAAAGGTTGGAAAAATAAATATACTTTAGGCAGAGCTTTAAGTTTGACAGTTAGTGACATCATTATAATCCTCCACCGTCCTGATGGTCCCATAGTGTCTGAGAGCTGACAGCAGAGCAGTGGTTACCAACTCCTCTCATATAGCACACACATTAGCCATCTGTATCCCTAAAACACCTGTCAACAGGTCAGTAGTGTCCGGCCTCAGTCTGTGGGAATTTCTCTGAAAGCACAATGTTGAGGATTTGCAGCAGAGCTCTGGTAAGTAACAAACCTTCAGTTCATTCTGTCTGCTAACAATGTCCATGATGTCGTGACCGAGTTACACCAGCTAGACAACATCACGTGTGACAGTAATACAGTGTTTCCCACAGGATTCTGTTAGACTGTGGTGGGGATGGACCTCAGACCATAGGGGGGTCCGGGTCCTGCTCCCCCAGAGGAAAATGTTGTACATTTTAAAGTTAAATGGATCAATCTGGTGCACTTTGAGGGATAAATGAAGAGGCTAGATCTAGATCTAGATCTATGAAGAACTTTGTGTTCTAGCAAACACTTTAATCATAAACACATTATAGAACATAGAATATAAATAATATGAATAAAGAACATAGAATATAAATAATATAAATAAAGAACATAGAATATAAATAATATGAATAAAGAACATAGAATATAAATAATATGAATAATGAACATAGAATATAAATAATATGAATAAAGAACATAGATATAAATAAGATAAATAAAGAACATAGAAAATAAATAATATGAATAAAGAACATAGAATATACAAAGCAAAGAGAGAGAGTCAGCCGGTAAGGACGCCGAACGGAGAACCAGCCGGTAAGGACGCTGAACAGAGAGTCAGCCGGTAGGGACGCCGAACGGAGAACCAGCCGGTAGGGACGCCAAACGGAGAGTCAGCTGGTAGGGACGCCGAACGAAGAACCAGCCGGTAAGGACGCCGAACAGAGAGTCAGCCGGTAGGGATGCCGAATGGAGAACCAGCCGGTAAGGACGCCGAACGGAGAGAGCCAGCCGGTAGGGACGCCAAACGGAGAACCAGCCGGTAAGGGTGCCGAACGGAGAGTCAGCCGGTAAGGCCTGAAAATGGTAAAAAAAACGACATAAAATTCAAGATGGCCGACTTCCTGTCGGGTTTACGATATACCTCCAACTGACTTTTTTTTACTTCTCAACATGTTACATACTGTATGTCTACCAAATTTCATACATGTAGGTGAAACCCCACGCCGGGGCTACTCAATAGGGGGCGCTATCAAGCCATTTTGCCACACCCATACACAAAACCCATAACATATATACATTTTCACCGCTTCTGATACATTCAATTCAATTCAATTTATTTTTGTATAGCGTCAAATCACAACAGAAGTTATCTCAAGATGCTTTATATATAGAGCAGGTCTATGACCGTACACCATAGTTTAGAGACCCAACAGTATCCACCAAGCGCGCTGTGGCCAGGAAAAACTCCCCGATTACTGGGAAGAAACCTGGAGCAGAACCGGGCGCAGGGCGGGCGGCCATCTGCCGAGACCGGCTGGGGGGATAGATAGATAGATAGAGAGAGAGATAGAGAGAGAGAGAGAGAGGGAAGCAGCCACAATAATAGCCTAGCAGCTGTAATAGCTAATACAAGTAGGACTGAGAACACAAAACCAATAGTGGTGGATGGAAAGAGTGATAATACAACTATCGGAATTGATGTCATTGGGTCGTCCTCAGACGGGCTTTCAAGCGGAGCTTCCAGCTATCTCAGTCCACCATACATCTGGCTAGCTCGCCAGCACTGTCCAGCATCTCTCCTCAGTACGTCCATGTGTGTTGGTGTGGGACGTCCCTGTGATCGATGCCCATGCGTTGGTTCCCGCAGCATCAGCATGCTTGCTGGGAGTTCTTGATGTCTTTGGCATTGACCGAGAAGTGTTATTCTCCAGGCTGCCACTTTGTCACTAAGTGTTGGTAATCCCTCGTTAGCCTTGGTAGTCCCTCGTACAGACATAGTTAATTAATGATGGTAGCAGTTGGTGTCAAGCAGGCACCGGCCGCGTTAGCAGATGCAGCCACTAATAAGGTGGTACTCGGCATAAAGGGTTAAGAAACTCAAGCACATTGTGTAATATTTCCCCACTGTGTGGAAACTAGAATAGACACATTCACCGTGACGTCACCCATTGGTTTGTGGACTGCCAATTTGAAGTCTTGAGTTTGGCATTTTGGCTGTTGCCATCTTGGTTTTTGGCCGTCGCCATGTTGGTTTTTTGCAACCAGAAGTGGCACGAATGGGTGGAGCTAAGTGCAACTGAACGCTGAATAAGACATTTTTAGGAAACCAAAACTGCTTTATGATCTATTTGACTCTAAATGGGACCATAATTTACTTGAAACTAGCAATTAAGACCATAAACGCATGTTTACAATGTTTACTGAGGTAATAAATTAAGTGAGAAGTAGGGTCATTTTCTCATAGACTTCTATACAATCAGACTTCTTTTTGCAACCAGAGGAGTCGCCCCCTGCTGGTTATTAGATAGAATGCAAGTTTAAGGCACTTCTGCATTGGCTTCTATTTCAGACCCGGAGGTTGCCGCCTAGTGGAAACTGGTCCTGGATGTTACTATACTGTATCAGACTTAAGGCTAATATCTCTGTCATACTTTATTGGATTTGGGGAAATTTACACTCAAGCCAGTCTTAAGCATTATTAGAGATATTGTTAAGTTCGCCAAACACATCGGTTCATCTTGAAACCTTTTCCTTTGTAACGTTAAGTCTGGTTTTGTCTACCTATCTGTCTGATATCAAGGACCATATTGTTTCAAAAGTTACTAAACATTTTATTGGTTAATCCGCCCCTGTTATCATTGTATATGTGCCATGAACAGAAGGCTTGACAGCCGCAGTTTAACACTAAAAGTTTAATACGCTACTCTACAGTCCAGTAGTTCAATGTTTGACTACATACACACATACCCCCTCTCACACACTCTATCTATAAGCTATATGAGTTGAGCACGACACATTTTTACATCTGGGAGCAGCCCAGTGAAACACAGTCTTCGCTCTAAGTCACTTAGCATCTCAGCTGGTGGTCAGGAGCCTCCATAAGCAGATATTCACAGTCAATCAGGGAATTTTCCCACCGCCTACACTCCCGGCTATGCATTTTAAATGGCCTTTGGAGATATGGACAAATGAATATAAAATTGATTGCAGACCAATCCATCTTCCACCCATCGCCGCATCAATAATAAAAGAGGGAGATTGTGACACATTTATTGACTGAAATACCTCCAGCTTTATTTCTACTGTACTTCAGTGTGTGCATTATTTTAAATAACTGCACTAAAATCACTGCCATCACCAAAAAGTTGCTTCTGAGAACGCTCTCGTTGCTCGACCAGATGGCATAGTTTAGCAGGTTTTAATTATTCTTGTGCTGTTGGAGTCGGCTCACTGTTTTTGTTAACTTGTGAAATAAGTGGACGGAGCATATGCTTCCAATGTAGAAACTCCATGAGTGTAGAATTAAAGGGATATTCCACACAAAATCTACATCTTTTAATTATTTTCGAGTGACTTGTTTGTACTTTAAAGGGACTATTTGTAACTTTCAGAATTGCTTGTTAACAGCGACACCTGTGGCCGTTAAGTCAACGAAAGTCAGCGTCGGGCTCGCGCTTGCTCGCTCTAAATAGACATGAACGAGCATCGCTCAAAACAGTGAGGCGACACAGGTCAGTTAAAACCACAATATCACTCTATATTTCACCTGCTTGGCAGTAATGTTAGCTGACCAGACGAAGGTCTCTCCATGAATCAATGCTGATCCTAGTATTGGCTTTTCATGCTTCAGCGTCGGTGCCGGAGCTCCGCAGCGAGACACGTTATCGCCTCCCCGACCGGGTGCTTCAGCCTCCTGACTGCGCCCACAGGGGAGACACCGGCACCCGGTCGGAGGCGATAACGTTTCTCTCTGCGGAGCCCCGTCACTTCACAAGACACGGGAAACCTCTGTTGGTCTGGAGGAGCTGCAGCATTTATTTCTGCACAAACGTCCACTGTACATTCACTAGATATTCTCAGAGCTAAACTAACTCTTCTGCAGTGTGGAGTGAGCGCGCGTTCACGTCTAGAGGTGGAGCGAGCTGAGCGAGAACGCGTGCTGTCTGAGTGAAGGCAAGCAGGCAGAGGAGGAGAGTACAGCGGCCACACGCGAACGCGCATATGCGAGCGCGCATGTGTCCCGACCCGGTACATTTATACGCTTACAAAGTTACAAACAGTCCCTTTAAATAAAGGAGTTAAAAACATCTACAGCAGTAAAATGTAAAATACGCATTAATGCAGCAGTAATATTAATCCAAAAACATATGACAGGAAACATTTTACTGCAGAATGACTACTTTTACATTTTACTGTAAGTACACTTTACTGATAATGCTTACATACTTTTACTTAACTAAGGTTTTGAATGCACATCTTTTACTCCAGTGAAGGATCCGACTTCTTCTTCCACCACTGGCTGAGACCGTCAATAATAAAAAGGCACAGCACACACTACAGTACCATAATAGGACTTATTACGTACAGACAATGTATATTGCCAAGAAGTGAAAGTCAATTATTTGTTCCATTGCAGCAAAGCTACGCTTCCACCATTTTGGACTGAAAGCGACTACCGGACGCCGATAAAACGTGCCGTACAAACGTAAAACAAAATGATTTCTATTCTATTGTCATATTCTACCAAAATGGCCTGTGTTGAATAATAAAATATTATAAATATAATAAGCATTTTCAGTCCAAAATGGCGGCAGAGGCCGTTGTCAAAAAAAACAGCAGAGTTTTGTCTCTTTGCTTCTACACTCTTTGGTACGTAATCGTTTCTTTACACAACAGCACGCTGCATTAGGTCTCAGTTAAACTATACTTTTAGATACTAACACAGTATAGTCACTACTTGTGAGGACAAATGTTTGGCTATGGTAGGAAGTTTCAGGCATGAACCAGACTTATTCTTCAGCACTAATAAAATAAAAACATAGGTTCTATTTAAAAAAGAAAAACAGCCCAGAACATAAAATCGGAGAAACTGTAATCACATTTTCCAGGAGTGGCGCTCGTATCAAATTCTAAATGATTAATACGAGTTTGGGTCGTGGCTAGTCGTGGTTTCTGTGGTATGTCAAGGATGACATTTTTCGCGGTCTCCCTTTGACCAGCAGATAAGATCAGGGTGGATGGAAGGATGGAGAGGTGGAGGAAAGGGAAAAAAAGAGAAATGAATAATCGCTGCTGTATACTGAGAACCAGTACAGTGTCTTGAGGAATTGAAGTGCTGTGAGGAGAACTAGTCCTGGACCAATGCCACGAACGGGCAGGCCAAAAGACTGCAAGAGAGAGAAGAAGCTGCTCATACAGTAACTCTCGTTTTACTGTAAAAGTTTGTTTTGTTAATACTTTTACATTCACATGATCCTCCGTGGACGGGGAGCTTCTTATCACCCTTTAGATATTTTGAACTAAAACTTTTGGAAATTGGTAGAAACTGTGTAAGGTTTTTCACCCTATATGGTAATGACTCTGTGTTCCTCTGTACAAAAGGTGCACTAAAGCTTTTTGTCTTCAAGAGGGCACAGAGAGGAGGATGTAGAGTGAATAGGCCAAAGGGCCAGAGATGGAGGTGAGTAATTTTCACTAGCATTACATGAGCTGCACTGCAATACGTTAGAAAGGACTACCTTGTGTATTGGCAAGAATCTGGCGATACGATACGTATCATGATACAGGGGTTACGATTCAATATACTGTGATATACACCGATCAGCCATAACATTATGACCACCTGCCTAATATTGAGTAGGTCCCCCTTTTTGCCGCCAAAACAGCCCTGACCCGTTGAGGCGTGGACTCCACTAGACCTCTGAAGGTCTGCTGTGGTATCTGGCACCAAGCCGTCAGCAGCAGATCCTTTAAGTCCTGGAAGTTGCGAGGTGGGGCCTCCGTGGATCGGACTTGTTTGTCCAGCACATCCTACAGATGCTCGATTGGATTGAGATCTGGAGAATTTGGAGGCCGAGTCGACACCTCCAACTCGTTGCCATCCACATGATGTAAAAGAAAACGTGATTCATCAGACCGGGCCACCTTCTTCCATTGCTCCGTGGTCCAGTTCTGATGCTCACGTGCCCGTTGTAGGCGCTTTTGGTCGGTGGACACGGGGTCAGCATGGCCACCCTGACTGGTCTGTGGCTACGCAACAAACTGCTCCTCACTGTGTGTTCTGACACCTTTCTATCGGAACCAGCATTAACTCTTCTACTCTTCTATTGGATCGGACAACACGGGCCAGCCTTCGCTCCCCACGTGCATCAATGAGCCTCGGGTCTGACCCTGTCGCCGGTTCACCGTGCTCCTTCCTTGGACCACTTTTGGTAGGTCCTGACCACTGCAGACCGGGAACATCCCACAAGAGCTGCAGTTCTGGAGATGCTCTGACCCAGTCAGTCGT
>CAKALU010067978.1:0-42925 GCA_916700995.1 Hozukius guyotensis | reverse complement strand
GTCTGTGTAGTCTTAGTGTTTTCTTTTACTTTGGTAAGCCAACAATCTCCTTTTGTATCTTAAGGTTCTTACCATTTCTCTTGTTCTACACCGTTTGTTTAGCATGTTTTGTTGTGCGCTCTTTTCAGATTGTTTGCATTTTCAAATTAGCCGCAAAATTCCCCAAAATCCACAGTTGGTGGATGAAATATCACGGACAATGGCTGGTCATCACTGTGGCATTTGTTATTCAGGCACTCTTACTTCTTATTGGCTATACTTACGCCCCCCTGAAACCCCACAATGAAACATTTTGGTACCCAGACAAAGTCATACTTTGTTGCGACATTAATCTCAAAGCATCCTCTGCTCCTGTGGTGTTACTTTTCTCTTTGTGCTCCCTTTGCTTTATTTTCTCCTACATGGGAAAAGACCTCCCAAAAAATTACAACGAGGCCAAAGCAATAACCTTCTGCCTGCTCCTGCTGATCCTCACCTGGATCATCTTTGCCACCGTATTCCTACTTTACCATGGCAAGTACATCCAAACTCTTAACGCTCTGGCAGTACTCTCCAGTCTCTACTCCTTTCTGTTGTTTTATTTCCTCCCAAAATGCTACATCATCATTTTTCAATCGTACAAAAACACGCAGGAGTACTTCCAAGGTCTTATTCAGAATTATACCAAAACAATCAGCCAGTAGCTGCTTCCAGTAAATGTGTGTCTTCTGTTGTGCTTCAGGCCTTCTGAAAACATTCAATGAAGTGATAATAATTTAGCTTTTTAGATTAGCCGGTCAAAAAAAAAGTAATTTAAATCTGTGTCTATGTGTTGTTGTAACCTAATGATGTTACAGGTATTATGATTGGTTATTTGGTTGTCTTACTAAGGGCTGCATTAAGAATTTTAAATTCAAAGAGAGGGAGAGCGAGCTATAGAGTGACTGAACAGAGAGAGAGCAGCGTTAGTGAGAAAAAAACAGCAAATCTGAGAAATAAAACTAGATTTTCTGATTGTTTCCCGGCGGTTACGTTCTAAAACACAGAACTAACTAAGTTGCCAAGCTGCCGGACCCCACGCTGCTCTCGTCAAACTACAGACAGTCAGACACCGATCATATAGCTGCACTCACAGCACAGAGAGGAGCCGGGGGGGATCACTGGGACACATGCCCATAATAACACAACCCGTCTTCATCCGTGAAATACGGCCGCTTTGTACTTGTGCCTCGGTATCAGAAGTCGAGGGGGCGCGACAAAGCGGCAGCATTTGACCACCTGAACGGGCCCTGCGTGCTGTTATTGACTGGGGGGTTACACCCCCACATGGGGCACAAAGTCTGTTTACAGACATCCAGAAGCGTCCTGAGTAAAGCAAAATAAGAAGAAAAGAGAAAATACAGACTGAAGGCTGCATGGTCTCTGCAGAAACAGACTTCTAGTCGGGCAGAAGTGATGATTGAGAGGGATTTTTTTGTATCAGTCTATACATTGTTTTATAGTTAATTCTTGCATATTATACTTTGAAGATATAAACATGATAAGGGCACGGTGAAGACCTGAACACAAGTTATATTCACAGAGCCTTCTCTCTCAGCTAAACAGCGTCAGTATGCAGTTAAAACCAAACAGCCAATTGAAAAATGGCCAAGCATCAGGGAGAAGAAAACACTAAATTTGTCTAAAAAAGAAGCCCATTATAATTGCAATACTTTGATTTATGACTAAATACGTTCAACCAGCCTCAGCTGCTGCACATGCTTAAAACATACACTTTAAAATCTTATTAGACGATGTATTACTGACCAGCCTGAGGACACTCAGAGATTATCCACATAAAGTTAATTCTGGTAAACCCTGCACGGATTTAGATATTTACATGTACAGCAGTTATATAACAGTAAGAGTGATTCAATAAAAACATAAAATGGAATGTGTGTGTGATTTCCTTTCTGTTTAACAGTTTCTGGAGGTTGCCATAACACTAATGTTGTATAATAATGACGCTGTCTACAGGCTAGACTACAGGCACACCTGCAATATACTGTGTAAAATTCAGACTTGAAAGATCTTGTGTGCACAACTTTGTTCAAATACACATCTAAGATTTACCTGATTTCCGTGTAATAAATAAAGGCTATTTCGCCCTATTATGTGCTGCCAAAAAAGTCTCCATTTTTTTAAAATATAATGGGATTCAATTGTCTGTGATTTGCACTGTATTTAATATTTTTCTTTCATCTCAATCCAAAAAACAACCATGCTGTACACCTCTGAAACAGGTTGCCCCAGTAAGAATCAAACCTCTGCCTCATTTTACCTTTATTCTCTACTTACTTATACACCCACACTGTAACATGTTACCACATCATATAATCTTTTCCAATGGTATTAGTCCTGTAATGACTTATGTCGTCATTGTACAGTGATACAGCTGTAAAGGCATCACTTCTTTATACAAGAGACTGATAGAGATGTGAGACTGCAACCTTCAAATCGCATGAGGCGCACTAGTTCTTAAATGTGTGTCAAAATACGACTGTCAAAATAAGTATATTATACACATCAGGGTAATGGTAATACATATCAGGTTGCCCCAGTAAGAATCAAACCTCTGCCTCATTTTACCTTTATTCTCTACTTACTTATACACCATGCTTCACTAGTTATGTTTTCACCGGCGTTGGTTTGTCTGTTTACAGGATTACTCCAAAAGTCAGAGATGGATTTGAATGACATTTTTTTGAGGGTTGGGATGTGGCACAATGAACAATCCATTAGATTTTGGTGGCGATCCGGATCATGATCCGGCTTCGGGAATTCTTTTTAATAACTCCGCTCAGCCTGTGCATTAACACCACAGGCTTTAAGACATGCGCAGTGTAAGTGATGATGCGCTCATGACGCGTCACCCAGCCTCTTTCCTTCTGCCTGAAGAGAGAGGGACAGAGAGCGAGCGGGGGCTGGAGGGAGGGGGGGACATCTGTAGATTCAGGGTTTTTTCACATTAGACTCTGTGAAATTACAGTTGAGTTGGACCAAAGCTCACTTGGTGATTGTTGGAAAGAGTAACGACGACGGTTTAGGTAAGTTTTACTTTATTTTGTTTTATGATGCTCCGCTACGTACAGCTGATCTCAACATAAACAAAAATATACATGGATGATGGAGCAAGCTGAACGGAGAGGGGGGGCAATCGTACTCGGGCAGTTTGGCGGAGGTCTGCGCTCTCCGAGTGCCGATCTAGTTTGTGTGTGTGTTTGGGATGGGTTATTGTCTTGGTACCTTGATTCTGAATCAGAAAGTCATTGACCGTCCATCCAGATAGAGATGTTTGTGTCCTCTTCGCTGTGTCATCTCTCCTTGGGACCACTTTCAGCACACAAGATGCTTATTATTAGCACTAGTAAAAAGTAGAGATGAAATATGTATCATTAGCATATAATTAGCATAGCATCAGTTAGATTTTATTAAAAACACACGATGGAATGTATTGTGCTCCAGCCGGTGGGCGGTGCTTGGTTTTGGCTCGACTGTACTGGCCAAACAGTACACTACAAGATGTTTCTGAAAACATCTGAGGAGAGAAATAGGCATTACAGTAACATATTACTGATTCATATTTGATCAGCACTGCTTAGTTTGACCGTTTGATTGAGTGTTTGACAGCTGCCCAGAGACTGCTCGGCTCTGATTGTTTTTGTTTTTTTTTGTTTTTTTTACAGATTATCTGTCAGGATATAGTGACAGTTGTGTTAAAATAACTTTTTATCATATTTGCTCAAAGTTACCGACGGCAGCTTTAACGAACAACAAATGGGAAGTGAATGTTTAACACTTCTGGATCGGGACAAAACACCAGTCTACTATTTTTTTTAGTTCAGTTTCCTATAAACAATTATATATTCTGCTATCAGATGGTCTATTGGTCAGTCAGGCAGAAAAAGACAAGGACTATAAAATAAGGGGTTAGGGGATATCTAAATAATAATATAGAGTGATGGTCATGAGACGCTACTAAATATTGCACTGCAAGATGAGCATCAAGGCCACATTTATTTGCTTGCTACCATTGACAGTTTGAACACGGATTTGAATTTAAATGTGTAATTTAAGATTAATATGGACAGAAACAGACAAAGAAAAAAGCACAAAATATCTACAACTTCATGTTAACATTCAAATTAATCGCATGTCACAGTACCGGCCACACTGTTGATTGTGATCTCTTCGTTTACCCTCACATGCCTTCCACAACATTATGGTTTTTATTAACCACGACATTGCCCTGGTATAACCTCTCTCTCTCCTGTAGATGAGGGCCCATCCCTTCCTACCAAGCAGAACGAGGAGTTCCGCCCTTGCGTCAGGAGGTTGCCTGAATTCAAACTGTGGTGAGAGTCCAGCTTGCGGCCACCCGGCCGTCTGTCATTGTCATCCACAGAGATATTGCAAATGATCTCCTTTCAGATGACCAGTGTGGTCAAAGCTGTCATGCAGAGCTCATTTGTAAGAGGATGTAGCATTTTAGCATAAACCAAAGATACCTGGTTGAATTCATTCATTCATTTGTGTGTATTTGCTTGTGACCCTTTGTGGACTTACATCCTCACCTGGACTTCATCTTTACTTCATCCCGGTCATCCACAGATCATCTGTTGTTGTGGTTGTTGTTGTTGTTGTTGTTGTGTAACAGGATTTAAAGCAGCAGTAGGTAGAATTGGAGCAAATATATATATATATGCTCCAAATCTACCTACTGCTGCTTTAAATCCTGTTACACACACATACCGTATATATATACATATACACATATACACATATACTAAATATATTTATCTTGAGAGGGAGTTGAGGATGCTGTTGACTTTGTTACAAATTTACACAGTTTTAACTGAAATGATGTCACTTTTCATCATCACAATGATTTCTGACATCTACAACCTGCCAGTGTTCTGGCCTATACTTGTAATGAACTTCATAATTCAACGTTACAGTTAAAGGTACAATGTGGAGTTTTTAACCATTAGTAGCACTATGGAGCAATGATTTTATGAGTGGTACGAGTCCCCATTTTGTTTGTATTGCACATGCACATGCACATGCACATGCATGGGCACACGGGCGATGGGACGCACATTCCTGCTGCTGGTTTCACACAGTTCTGCTGATCAACAGTTGGTGGTGGCAACATACAGAGAAGTGTAGCAATGACTGCCAGCTAGCAAACATGGATGTTTTTTGCATTGTTATCAGTATACTTGAAAGAGGACAGAAGCCTTGACAGCCACTCACACCTGGGGATTGGGTGTGCTAGAGGTACTATGGTAAAAGAGAAAGGAGCACAGACACTTACAGGCTTGTCACTTCCCAAACTGGGCTTCTGTCAAAGCAAGAAATATCTTCTTATCTTGTGGAGACAATATCTGGACATAGTGAAGTATGGACCACATCTGAAAAATGCTGCTTCCTTCCAACCTTAAAGGAGCTACATATGAAATTCAGAGTCTGGGTCTGGATTGCCTCCACAGAGTTTGACGTCACAAGCAAACATGGAGGTGGCCGAGCCGAAATGGTGACTAGTTGCAGTGCTAGCCCCGCTAACAACATAACATACAGTGCTGACAGAGATAACAGTGTTAACGGGATTATCTCACACTCAACGGGGCGACCCGGCTCCTGTGACGGCGCTGTCCCGCCACCATGGGAGGAAGAATGAGATGCCATAACCATGTTCATGTTACTAACATCTTGTGTAAATCCCACTTAGTCCAGTTCAGGTTTTGTTCTGTCAATAGGGCAGGGGCTGCTAAACTAAACTTAAATTTGTCTTTTTATTATCTGTTTAACCTAGATTTAGGACTTGAATGAAGATATGATCACATTTTAGGTCAAATTTATACAGAAATACTGAAATCTAACAGGTTCACAAACTTTCTGGTGGCACTGTATAATATAGTGCATTTGTCATCTTGGCTAAAGGAATGATTATCAAGAATTACCAGATTTATTCATGATAGGAGGTATTCAATTTGCTTGCTCATTATAAAACTCAGTGTAGTTATCACAGAGAGTCTGTGCAGCTTAAGTGCTTTTTGCATACTGATTTGTGTATTCTCCTCCAACCATTGACAGGTATTTATGACACCTGCTGTCATGCACTCCCAAGTGCATGGAAATGAACACTGGTGCTGTTACGAGCATTGCATTACTTATTAAAAGGCAGAGGCTAGAGTTCACATCAGATGGGTAAACGGTAACTACAACAATGAAACAGTTTCTTGCTTCTCTGTGTCTACTGGGAAAGTTTCTACATGCCTTGGCTCCATGCACTGTCCCAGCCTCAGAGTTCCAGCTGGATGGAGATTATTTGTTAGGTGGACTTTTTGATATTCATCATGATAGTGACCCTGTTTATTACGACAGACCAGAAGCCATCGACTGCTCCAGGTGAGTCTTACAATTAAATCTGAGTGGATAGCTTCTTATATTGGAAATACTGAAGAACGCCTGGTGTAACAGATGACAGATTATACATTCAAGAGTTTTGCTTAAATCAGGGATCAGCAACCTTTACTATCAAAAGAGCCATTTTAGGCGAAACAAAAAAAAAATCTGTCTGGAGCTGCAAAACATTTGAGCATTGTGATGAAGGTAACACAGTTTATAGTCTAAGTATATAGTATATAAGTCTAATGCAGTGAGGGCCAAAGGGCAAATGTACTACGGAGTATTTTGGCCACATTGAGGGAAAAAACATCTGAGATTTCCAGAATAAAGTCATATTACGAGAAAAAAGTCGTAATATAACAAAAATAAAGTCGTAACTTTATGAGAAAAAAAGTCGTAATATGAGAATAAAGTCATAACTTTACAAGAAAAAAAGTCGTAATATTACGAGAATAAAGTCATATCTTTACGAGAAAAAAAGAAACACGAAAAATTACTACTTTATAATATGACTTTATTCTCATAATACTATGAAATTTTTCTCTTAAACTTATGACTTTTTTCTCAAAACATTACTACTTTTTTCTTGTAAACCTTTGACTTTATTATCGTAATATTACAACTTTTTTCTCGTAAACTTCTGACGTTATTCTCATAATATTACAACTTTTTTCTCGTAAACTTCTGACGTTATTCTCATAATGTTACAACTTTTTTCTCGTAAACTTCTTACTTTATTCTCATAAAATTACGACTTCTTTCTCTTAAACTTCCGACTTTATTCTCATGACTTTTTTCTCGTAAACTTCTGACTTTATTCTCATAATATTATGACTTTTTTCTCTTAAACTTCTGACTTCATTCTCATAATATTACGACTTTTTCTCTTAAACGTCTGACTTTATTCTCATATGACTTTTTTCTCGTAAACGTCTGACTTTATTCTCATAATATTACGACTTTTTGACTTTTTACTCGTAAACTTCTGACTTTTTTTTCTCGTAAACTTATTTTTCCTCAATGTGGCCCTAATACTCTGTTGTACCGTCGTACCATAGACCTACAACAATGATAAATAAAAATTAAAATGTAAACAAAAAACAGTTATTCATTTCCATTTTTAAAAATCCACAGGGAGCCACCGGAGAGGAGCTAAAGAGCCGCAGGTTGCAGACCCCTATAGCTTAAACCTTCAGGTTAATGGACATAGCTAGTAGCACATGTTGAAGAACATCAAGTCCTCATTATTGACCTCCTTGTTCAATGAAATCCTTTTTAGATATCCAACAGTGAAGTTAATTCCCTCATTCTCTCACTTTCCTTCCTCTGTCCACAGTCAACCCTTAATTCCTTCAAGTTACCGGAGGTATCAGTTGATGAGATTCTCCGTGGAGGAAATCAATAACTCCACCAACCTCCTGCCAAATGTATCTCTCGGCTATGAGATATTTGACCACTGCTCAAATACACACAATTTTCCAGGCATTTTCAAACTCCTCTCAGTCAACAACTTGATCCAACCTTGGGGTGAACCACACGAGCATCTGTCCCGAGTGATGGCACTGGTCGGCCCTTTTACCAGCAGTCAGGCCCTGACTGTAGCCCCACTGTTCATGATGGACCTCATTCCTATGGTACATTTTCCAGATACATCAAATTAAAACCGCTTGTAACTTTCGAGAAATCTGTCACTAAAAATAATGACCACTTCTCTATTGCTCTTTAAACAGGTCAGCTACGGAGCTTCTAGTTCTGTCTTTGCAAGAAAACAGAATTTTCCCTCTTTCCTACGAACGTCGCTTCCCAATAAAGACGCCATAGACATGATTGTTAGCATTGTGCAGCACTTCAACTGGCGCTGGGTTGCTTTCCTTCACATTGATGATAATTACGGCAAAGATGGCCAGGAACTGTTCATAAATAGGATTCAAGACACTGAGATCTGCCTGGCGTTCACCAGAGGCCTCAACCATTATACAAATTACCCCCAAATGTTCAAACAGATAGAGGAACAGAGGATAGGTGTCATTATTGTTTTTGCTCCTGAATGGACTGCTGAACCTCTCATTGAGTCAGCAATACAACTAAATGTCACTAACAAGGTGTGGATAGCAGGGGATGCATGGTCCTTAAACAAGAAGATCCCCAAGAAGAAAGGAATCAGAAATATTGGAACTGTACTTGGAGTGTCTCAGCAAGTAGTGACAATACCTGGTTTCAGTGACTTTATCTATTCTACCAAAAGCCAGACTCATTGTGAAACTGCAGAACAAAATGGGTTTTGTAATCAGGTTTGCAACTGCAGCAGCCTGAGTCCAGAAGATGTCATCGCTGCAGACCCATCTTTTAATTTTCCTGTTTATTCTGCTGTCTACGCCATCGCTCATGCCTTACACAATGTCTTGCAATGTGGATCTGGCAGATGTAATGGCAACATTACAGTGTACCCACACATGGTAAGTATACAAATAATCTGAGCATTCATTTCATTTATTCTCACCATCTGATTCTTGGACGTTTATGTTACTGACAAGTTTATCTTACAGACAAGTCTATTTGAAAGTGACCAATGATAACACAGACTACTTGAATATCACAGTAAACATCTTTAGTCTTTAAAGGTCCCATATTGTAAAAAGTGCGATTTTCATGTCTTTTATATTATAAAGCAGGTTTAAGTGCTTTATAAATACTGTTAAACTATCAAAACGCTCAATATACGGAGAAATACACAGCCCTTATTCAGAAATTGTGCGTTTGAAACAAGCTGTTAGGATTTCTGTCCATTTGTGATGTCACAAATATACAATATTTAGACCATTACACGGTTTTAAACATAAACATTCTAAATGCGTCCCAGTTTATTTCCTGTTGCAGTGTATGTGAATGACATCAGCTGACAGGAAGTAAACATGGACCCAAACTGTTGCCTAGCAACGCAATTCCGTTGCAATTCCATTGAAATGCACTAAAACGGACTGTTTCAGACAGAGGGTAAATACAGGTATATTCAGGCAGACAGTATGAAGAAAATATTGTGTTTTTTGAACATTACAGCATGTAAACATGTTCTAGTAGAAACATAAAATACAAGTATGAAGCTGAAAATGAGCATGATATGGGACCTTTAAATCCTCAGAATACAATCAAAACTGATTCTTATCTGTCAAATATATTGTACTCTTCTATGCTCTCGCCAGAGCCACCAGACTCCATTGAAAAAAAACAGTAATTTAACCTCACAGAACACAAGGGTTGCTTGCTGGTCTACCGCTGCCTCTATCGGTTAGTTTGCTTGTGTTATTTGTGTGACTTTGGTTAGTTCAGATCAACCAAAGTCAAACAATAGTACAAACAAACTACCTACCTACTTCTTTTTAGGCGGGCCTTTCTTTTAGGTGTCTAAAATACGTTTTGCTGCCGGCCCCGTCCACAGCAGTACATTACTTTGCTTCTGTGCATTGACTTCTGTCTGAGGCGTGCCGACTGTCATGTACTATCTACTGTTATTACCTTGTAGACATTGCCTTGGTACCAAAATCTTAGACAAGACTATTTCAGAGATAGAAGAGAGTACAATCTAATAAACCACTAAAAATGATTTATCTTAACACCTTATAATGTACATTGTGAACAAATGAGAGTAATCCGAACTTTCTTTACCCACATCAGGTTCTAGCAGAGCTGAAGAAGTCAAACTATACTCTTTTAAACCAGAGTATTCAGTTTGATGAGCATGGTGACCCCACGTTCGGATCCTATTCTATAGTTTTCTGGAACCACAGTGGTGACGCAGAGGAGATCGGCTTTTATAAATTTCGCCAATCGTTCCGTTTCTTCATCAACAACAGCAAAATTCAGTGGCACACAAACGGAGAAGTAAGTTGTTTTTTCCTACCAAGAATTTATACGCTATATGTTGATTTAAAAATACTTACGAACAAATATATGTTTATTTTGTAATAGCTGTGACAGGGGCAAAAAACATTATCAGGAACATCAACCAGTGGTGGTTGTTCATGTCATTTGCAGGGACGTCCAGATATAATACTCAGTGTTGATTACATATTACAAACCCTGTGTAGGCTTAAATAGGCTAGCTAGCGCCACTCCTCTATGATTTGCCTCCAGCCCTTACGGTGTTCTCTTCCACTTGTATTTACTTTTCTACTAAATAATTGTCTTGTACAGGCGCCTACTTCATTGTGTTCCCCAGAATGTGATGCAGGATTTGCAAAAAAGCAAGATGGAATCCACAAATGCTGCTTCATGTGTGAAATCTGTCCGAATGGAACTTATATCAACAGTACAGGTAAATTATTATACATGAGAGGAAGAAAATGACACAAATATACAATATTTAGGGCATTACACGGTTTTAAACGTAAACATTCTAAATGTGTCCCAGTTTATTTCCTGTTGCAGTGTTTGTAAATAGCATCTGCTGACAGGAAGTAAATATGGACCCACCTGTTGCCTAGCAACGCAATTCCGTTGCAATTCCGTTGAAATGCACTAAAACGGAGCGTTTCAGGCAGAGGGTAAATACAGGTATATTCAAGCAGACAGTATGAGGATAATAAAGGTTTACAGCATGTAAACATGTTCTAGTAGAAACACAAAATACAAGTATGAACCTGAAAGAGAGCACGATATGGGACCTTTAAAAGACGTATGAACCACTATGCCTGTACTCTATGTTACACAGCAAGGATGCTATGAATGTTGGCTAAATATGGCGTTGACGTTATAAATGTGACTCGTCTACACCTACAACTACAACCTGTACAGCAAGTTGATGTAAAAGCTCATTTTAGGAGAACATACAGTATCGTAGATTAAACGTCTAACACTGCTTCCTCAACTGTTTGATCTCTCTTTACCTACAGAGGATTTTTCAAAGGTGAATCTTAACTTTATTGACAATCTGTCCTTCTCTTGCGTAAAACAGAGGACCCCTACAGGTGCATCAACTGTAAGGAGACAGAATGGTCTGCAGCAGGAAGTACATCATGCAGTCTGCGGGTGGTGGAGTACGTCCCATTCACAGACAGTGGGGCTATCCTGATCATGGTCGGGGCCTGGGCCTTGGTGGGCCTCACACTGGCTGTGTCTGTTCTCTTTGCCATCAACTACAACACACCTGTTGTCAGATCTGCTGGCGGACCAATGTGCTTCCTAATTTTAGGCTGCCTCAGTCTGTGTAGTCTCAGTGTTTTCTTTCACTTTGGTAAGCCAACAATCTCCTTTTGTATCTTAAGGTTCTTACCATTTCTCTTGTTCTACACCGTTTGTCTAGCATGTTTTGTTGTGCGCTCTTTTCAGATTGTTTATATTTTCAAAATGGCCGCAATGTTCCCCAAAATCCACAGTTGGTGGATTAAATATCACGGACAATGGCTGGTCATCACTGTGGCATTTGTTATTCAGGCACTCTTACTTCTTATTGGCTATACTTACGCCCCCCTGAAGCCCCACAATGAAACATTTTGGTACCCAGACAAAATCATACTTCGTTGCGACATTAATCTCAAAGCATCCTCTGCTCCTGTGGTTTTCCTTTTCTCTTTGTGCTCCCTTTGCTTTATTTTCTCCTACATGGGTAAAGACCTCCCAAAAAATTACAACGAGGCCAAAGCAATAACCTTCTGCCTGCTCCTGCTGATCCTCACCTGGATCATCTTTGCCACCGTATTCCTACTTTATCATGGTAAGTACATCCAAACTCTTAACGCTCTGGCAGTACTCTGCAGTCTCTACTCCTTTCTGTTGTTTTATTTCCTCCCAAAATGCTACATCATAATTTTTCAACCCCACAGAAACACGCAGGAGTACTTCCAAGGTCTCCTTCTGAATTATACCAAAACAACCAGCCAGTAGCTGCTTCCAGTAAATGTGTGTCTCTACAGACAGAAAAAAACTGATGTGGCCTTCTGAATACTTACAATGCAATGCTAATAATTTTCTATATAAATAGTATTTGTCTTGTATACTTTTTCTTTCAAGGGTAATATTTTTACAGATATGACCGTTTTTAAGAGGAATGCATTGACAAAAACAACATTGAAATTAGTTAAAAACAACAAACAACAGAGTGCCTTCGCAGCCACATTACCGCAACGTCCCAGGTTCGATTCAAGTCTAGGGGACCTTTGTTGCATGTCATCATACCTCTCTCTCCCCCCATTTTCCCATCTCTCTTTCTCTACATTGTCAAATAAAGGTCAAACAAATGACCAAAAAAAAAAATCAGTAATGTTAAATTGTGTCTTGCTCCGATTGGGACGCTAATCAAGATTAAATGATGTTAATCCTAACAGCTAATCATGTTTGATGATGATACTGCTGAATTGTTCCGATCTCATTAAATTTATACTCGTTATAATGGGTTCCCTCCAAATTATTCAGCCAATTTCAGCAAGCTAATTGAAGTTTTACGTGTGGTCTGTCTGCCCCTGCTAGACAAGCATTGTCATCATCCACACTAAGAAATAAATTTAATAAAAGTAGAAGAAATCTTTGCACCTCTTTCCAATCTTTGGGAGTTCTTATTTCTTAGAATATGTGCCTGTGGTGTGAAAAATGTTAAACTTTAAATTAATTTCCCCAAGGGGACAAATAAAGTACTTATATTACATTGTCAAATAGATTACATTATCACTGAATTATCAATATAAATGTTGTTGTAGTGAATTATTGCTTTTGAAGTTAATTTCTATTTATCTCCTGTACTAATTCAGATATTTCCATGCACATGTAAAGCAGTTATATAACAGTAAGAGTGATTCAATAAAAACAACAAAAAGGAATGTGTGTTTTTCTGTGTTTTCTGAGGTTGCTGTAACGCCAATCTCACCACATGATGGCACCACTTGACAGTGACGCTGTCTACAGGCTAGACAGCAGTTCCACCAATACTACTGGTATGACTTCATTGTCCTCTTCATCAGAGTCAAAGCCTGATAATAATAAACAGGCTATTTTTCACCCCTTCAGTGTGATCTTTAAGCCATATTCCCCTTAAAAGTTAGACGGTTTGTAATGCTTGAAACTGAATGATGTGAATTAAGCTTTAAAAGGCAAAATCAGATCTAACAACACCAAGTGAAGAACTATTGCATTGAGATTAATGTTAGGGTGGGGGTGGAGAGTGCTGGATGTTAGGGGGTTTTGTACGGATTAAGATTGTTTGCATTCTGTGTAAAGAACTGTTCAAATATAAATGTAACACTTATTTCATACTGAACTAACACACTGGAGTAATAACTCCATAATGTATGCTTGCATTTTTGTTTTTGCCTGTGTCAGTTTGTTTCTTGACCTTTTTGGACAAATTAAAGTCTCCATTTGTGGAAGTATGAGGTGATGATTAACTTCTTTCCAGGTTTGAGACTAACTGCTATTATCTGTGAGTTTATTGCCTCTGATTCCACAGTTTGAATAGATTTCTTCTCAGTAAAAGTTAAATTAAAAATGATCCCTGTGCCTAATGGTGTGCACTTCCACCTTTATAATCACAGTAGGTAACTATGCTGGCTGTAACAGGTGGTATAAGCACCTTAATTTAAAAATAGTTTGCAGTACAATGAAAGCATACTAGACATCTCTGGAGCAGGTTAACCCTCTTGGCCCAACAGTAACATACAACCTTCTTGTTCAGTCTTGGAACTAAATTAGTTGGGTAATATATTGCGTCCTCATTCATAAAGTGCTACACATCCCTATTGCCATGCAGCCATGACACTGATTGATTAGATGTGAATACAGATGTATTTTGGGAACATTTGTGTTTCATTTGGAGGCATTAAATGCCTCTGGGTGACCGTAAAGATGTTAGCTCTCAGGTGCCTTTAAGACATGTTTTGACTCAAATAAGATGTGTGTGTCAGGGATCTCATACCACATCATTTATTTATTTATTATTATTATTATTTATTTTTTTTATTCCTCTAGGTGACCCTAAACATGTTAGCTGCCAGGTGTCTTTGCCAGATGTTCTATTTTATTGATTATTTGGTCATAGGTCCAATTAAGACATGTTTTGTCTCAAATAAGATGTGTGTGTCAGGGATCTCATACCACATCATTTATTTATTATTTATTTATTTATTTATTTATTAATGCCTCTGGGTGACCCTAAAGGTGTTAGCTCCCAGGTGCCTTTGCCAGGTGTTCTATTTTATTGATTATTTGGTCATAAGTCCAATTAAGACATGTTTTGTCTCAAATAAGATGTGTGTGTCAGGGATCTCATACAACATCATTTATGTACTTGTTTATTTATTTATTTATTCCTCTGGGTGACCCTAAAGATTTTAGCTCCCAGGTGCCTTTGCCAGATGTTCTATTTTATTGATTATTAGGTCATAAGTCCAATTAAGACATGTTTTGTCACAAATAAGATGTGTGTGTCAGGGATCTAATGCCACATCATTTATTTATTTATTTATTTATTTATTATTGCCCTTGACTAACACTAGGCTAATTTTACTAGCTGTGCTTTCACATTGTCACCTATATGTCTGGAGTTTGCATGTGTTTTCCATGTCTGCTTTAACTCCTTGTGTCTAGTGAGATGAAGATAACGTGTTTTTGGTTGTTTTGACAGGTTTACTGAGACACGTGATGCAACGATGCAGACAGGACTGACTGAGTGCTCGACCACTTTCTGCCTCCATCTGAAAGTCAAAGTTTCCCGCTGTGCCTCTCAGTGAAACTGGGGGTGAAACGGAAAGAGCCTCGCAGCATACAGCAGGGGGTATGTGACAGATCCAGAGGGTAAATTGCCATTTTGTTGTGTCTATTCAGTTTCCTGGCAAGCAGAGAAGAGGAGGATGGACCGTGAAACTAGGAACGAATTGGTAAAAGGTGCCACTCAGCATGGCATATGGCGCGTTTTGGAGAGCCGAACACTGACACCAACAAATTGACGATTTCATACCAATTTCAGAGTTACATTCAGGCCACACACGATGTTCATCCACTCAGGAGAAGTTCAAGATGTGTGCTACAGTGTTTCAGCTTGGTGTGATTAAAATAACACTAAACTCTGAGTTCTTTTACATCAAAGCTTCAAACTTTCCTGTTTGCTGCTGCCTTTTATTAAACCAGATAACGATCTTATATACTGCACTAGAGCTTTTACTCTTGTGTGTTATATTTCTATTTTAGCTTCTATCCTATAGCTTTTATTTTTAGCTTGTTTTTATTTTCTAATCTTTAATGTTTTTATAACTGTTTTAATTATGTCTTAATGTTCTTTTGCCCTTTTTCGCAATGTTCTTGAATGTTTATGTAAAGCACTTTAAAGCCAGTGCTCTACAAATAAAGCTGCCTTGCCTATGATCATTCTCTTTTTCTTTATTTTTTATTTTATTTTTTTGTATTCTACATGTTTTGAAATGAAATGATTTTTTTTTTTAATTAAATAGTTAAATGTGAGTTTAATCAGGAACTTCATGTATACCCTCTAACAAACTGTTTGGTTTAAAATAGTTTTAAAATAGAAACAAATAAACTTTCTGTTCAGTTTTAGCTCTGGTATTGCAGTCGTTGGAAAAGTAACTAAGTACATTTCATTACTTTCCTGTTTGCTGCTGCTGCCTTTTATTAAACCAGATAATGATCTTATATACTGGACTAGAGCTTTTACTCTTGTGTGTTATATTCTATTTTAGCTTCTATTTTTAGCTTGTTTTTATTTTCTAATCTTTAATGTTTTTATAACTGTTTTAATTATGTCTTAATGTTCTTTTGCACTTTGTTTTAATGTCCTTGAATGTTTATGTGAAGCACTTTGAATTGCCCTGTTGCTGAAATGTGCTCTACAAATAAAGCTGCCTTGCCTTGAACAAACAATAAATCTGTGCAATATTACTACACTGAATGTGAATACATTTATCTGTGTAATATATCCTTGATGCAATATATACACCTCAAGTGCAACTTTGTTTACATTTTATTTATTACATCTATACCCTACCTATTTTACAAGCGCTCTGTTTACATTACATCTATTTTTATATTTTATACTTCTAGTGTAACACTTCTGTTTATATTTATTTATTACATCTACTTTACCTGTTTTATTTGCTTTATAACTGTGTGTGTTTTACCTGTTATATGTTTTATCTGCCTCGTTTAGTCTTGTCAAGTATTTGTTTTAAAGCGATGACCAGAAGTGGACACTGTGAATCTCGTTGTATTTAATACGATGACAATAAAGATTTCTATTCTATTCTTGCCTTGCCTAAAGATTAGAGAGTGATAAATAGTTTAAAATTCAAATTAGTCTAAATATTGAAAACGATGTGTAAATTGCAAAATGTTGTATTCTATAACATGCCTTGATTCATTTAATTTTATATTTTTTATTATTCGTTATTTTGTTCAAGCAGATGGGGGTAGCAGCATTTCTGCTGAAGGAGACACTTATTTCTGTTTCACAAAATATGGAGCGAGGAGAATCGGAGGAACGCCCAGAGGCTTTTCACTTGTACCTTTCAATTTTCCACTTTTGGTCGGATAAAGGAGGAAACCCTGGGAAAGACTTGGCCAGCAACTGGTCCTTCTCTTTGCGCCTCAGAGCAAAAACAAAACGCACTTTTAAGTGGAGGCCATTTGCGTTTGGTGGCCATATGGGATCTGCCTTTAAAAGTGTCTTCTTTTGACTGAGTGAGACTGCAGGTCCTCGTCTGTCAGGGATGCTGAGGTTCAGAGATCTGGACTCCTATCAACAGGTTGAAAACAAAAGGTGATCGAGCTTCTGCAGTACTGGAACAGTCTTCCAATGAGCATCAGATCAGCAGACTCTGTCACAACTTTTAAATCCAGTCTTAAAACTCACTTTTATAGAATGGCTTTCCAATCAGCTGAATTATAGTCTTTTGTATGCTGATGTGTATGTATGTGCATATGTAACTGTATGAATACGTATATGCTTGTTTCTTTATTTTCCCATTCTATTGCTTTTTATTTAATTATTTATGTTTCAGTGTATTCTGTTGTACATGATGTGAATTTCCTTGGAAAGCAATTTGTGCTTTGTGCTTGAAAAGAGCTCTACAAATAAAATTATTATTATTATTATTATTATTATTATATCAACTTTTGCCTCCATTAATCCCATTCCCGTATTTAATTATCACGTATTTAAGCTGAGAAATAGTTATTTGAAACGCCACTAAAACATGTTGGTCCTATTAACAGAGAGAATAGTTAATAACGACTAAATGAATTCATGTTTGAGTGGATTTGAATATCTTTACATCTACTCACTGTCAATACAGTCAGGCTGCTTACAGTGATGACAATTAGTTGGAGTTAATTTTTAGCCTTCTGTGCTATTGTTCAAAACTAATGGTGGGTTTGATCTGTTGTGTGTAAAGAGATGGATCTCACCAATAGGACTATATGGGGATTTCATAGTCATAAATCCATCAAGCCCAAACTAAAATGCCATGACGTGGACAACATTTAGACAAGATATCTTTTTCAGTACAAGGAGAATCATTGATATACTACTACTACTACTACTACTAATAATAATAATAATAATAATAATACTAATACTAATACTAATAATAATAATAATAATAAAAATTATACAAATTGTCAATATTTGTGTTTTAAATATGGAATGCACCCAGTAATATGTGTAATTTGATTGTAATGTGCAATTTGATTGTAATATGATTATATTTTGTATTAATAATCTGAATCTGTAAAGTAACGAAAGTTGTCAGATAAATGTAGTGGAGTAAAAAGTCTAATATTTCCCTCTGAGATGTAGTGGAGTAAAAGTAGAAAGTAGCAGAACATGGAAATACTCAAGTAAAGTAGAAGTACATCACAATTGTATTTAAGTACTTAGTTACATTCCACCACTGAGCATTATTTATTCTTCCTGTTGGAATAAAATAATTGTTAATTATTTAACTGCAAAGTAGTAATGTGTTTTTGATACCTTCACTTATTTTTTGCATTAAATCATACCGGGATGTTTGCTGAGATTGATTGGATGTGGCACCACAGACCTACCTAGAAACATGAACACCAGCAGCCACTGGTCATATGGCATGGTAACTGTTGTTTTACGCACGGTTAAATACAGTGCGCTTTGGTTATTCTCATTCAAATCTTGCTCAAGTGGTTCAGAGTAAATGGCAGATGTTTTGCAATTCAAGTTGCATCAATACCCATGATACCCATCAATACCCATGATGAGCTTTAGTGTTTAACAATGGCAACCCCTCCTTTTGTTAGGCACTTGTGTCTTTCAGTTCAGAGCTCCACAAAAGGCTTCATCCTCCAGCGAGTTATAAAGTTACTTTCCAGTCAGTTCATTTCGGTCCTTGAGAAAACCTTAAGCGATGTTAATGTGCACCTCTGGTCTTTTCATGCACACACAGCCAAACAGCAGCCATTGTGTTCAGGAACCAAAGTAAGAAGTCTTTAAATAACCCGAGGAGCAGTCTATAGAAATTCATGACGACATTTCTATTTGATGTTTGATCAGAGCTTTCATCAACATGGAGCTGTCGCGTGGCGTTGCAGAAAATCCTGTATATATATATTTATAATATTTTTTTTCCAGTGCACCTGCTCCATGTATGTACCTGCTCCTTTTTACTGTGACTTTGTTAACTCACAAAGAGCGTTTTGGTCACACCAGAGCTGAATGGAAGGCGGTTCATCGATTTGCTCCGCTCACTGTGCGCCAAATGATGGGCCTGTGTCTGCATATTTTAACAGCACTCTACTAAGACACGCAGACATGGTATTAATGCATGCATTTAAAATATAAATTGGTAATTTTTAAATTATGATGTGCAAAATACAATGACCTGCAGCCTGCAACATCTGCATATTTAATTATTGAATATTAGGTCATCAGAATGCATAACGTCACTGTACAACCATGCATGTTGCTAAAACATATGCTATTTGTGATATATTGTTATTCGAAAACATGCTTATTCTAATATATAATCTACATAGTATTTTCTTCAGATGGTATTAATGCATGCATTTAAAATATAAATAAGTAATTTTTAAATTATGATGTGCAAAATACAATGACCTGCAGCCTGCAACATCTGCATATTTAATTATTGAATATAAATGTAGGTCATCAGAATGCATAACGTCACTGTACAACCATGCATGTTGCTAAAACATATGCTATTTGTGATATATTGTTATTCGTAAACATGCTTATTCTAATATATAATCTACATAGTATTTTCTTCAGATGGTATTAATGCATGCATTTAAAATATAAATTGGTAATTTTTAAATTAGGATGTGCAAAATACAATGACCTGCAAGCTGCAACATCTGCATATTTAATTATTGAATCATCAGAATGCATAACGTCACTGTACAACCATGCATGTTGCTAAAACAGTGTTCTTTGTAATATATTGTTATTCGTTAACATGCTTATTCTAATATATAATCTACATAGTATTTTCTTCAGAAGTAGCCTAAATGGCAGATGTAACCTCTGCTTGCATTTCTGCATATTACAGCCGACCGTTTGGGTAAAGGCCTCACCATTGGCTTGCAAATGTCTCAGTGTCCCTCGAAGAAAATAGTTTATTGCAGTAATTGCATAATTGCTTCACTAATTGTTGTTAACAAGTTCCCCAATAGTCCAATTATTACAGCAGCACTGTCAGGAACCCCACCAGGCAGGCATCCATGACAAAGGTCCGAAAGGGTTAATGAATGACCCGAGGCTGAAAAGTGAAAGTGGAGCTCCTTTTTATAAACATACACTTAACTTGTCATTTAATGGCTCTTGCATTATTACGTCCACTTGGGACACAAGTTGCTCTATTCTTATGGATAGATGAGGACTTTTTTTTGGAGAGGAGTGAGGTGGTGTTGGAGGGAAACCGTTTTAAAAGCCCCAGAGAGCCAACCAACACTAATTGAAATTATACCGAATAATCAGCGGTGAAATCTCCACTTATATGGTCGCAGAATAACAAGACTGTTGTGATGCCTCGACTCCTCATGCTGAAATCAACGCTCCACGGTCTTCTGTTACAAACCAAGCGTGTAAAACGCAGATAATGAGTCCAGAGGAGGACAAAAGACACCAAGAAAGCTCACTTACACCAGAGCACCTCGGGCACATTTCATACCGATTAAATGCTTCAGTATATAAACACCACTTGCAAGTTTTCGGTACATTTTACGCAATTAGTGTCTTCTGACACACGCCTGACCTGCATTCAGTTAGTCTGTCTGAATAGCTTCGACTTGAGACTGTTTAGTTCTGCAGAGACAATTAATCCAGTCTTGACTATAAAAATGCATCCATTTTAGAATATCAGAATCAGATTTAAGTACATACATACAAGGCATTTGACTCTGGTTTTATGCTCTCTCAATGTACTTACAAAAAATATATATAAACAGCTGGGAACAAGGACAACAAAGCTGGACAGAAGTTAAAAAAAATAGGTGTATATATAGATATTACAAGAAAGCATCAATGACCAACAATAAAATAAGAAATAAATAAAATTGTCCATATACCATTCAAATGTTATGTGACTTGTAAACAATACAAATAGTGCAAATAAATAAATAATGGATGGATATAAATGGACTGGATGATTATGTAAAAACTGTGCATTAAAAACTGTAAAATTATAATCTATAACGGTAGCAGTGACTATTTGGTGTTGGAGGTTTACTGACAGTCAATGATTGATTTAAGTGTATTATTTGCAATTTAATAAACGAAACTATCCCACTAATTGCAGCATACAGATAACGCAGTTTGAGCTACAAAATCTGCCAATTTAAAGCTTTTAATAAAACCATAATTGACATGAAACAGCAGATTGTGCAGGGAGTTTATCTTGAATGAAGAGGAGAAGAAGAAGAAGAGCAGCTATGTTGGTTCACTTTAGAAGTGGAGGGAATCTTTTGATGCCCACACGTTTGTGGTCACAAAGCATGCCAAAAGAAAAGATCAATGGCTCACTGCTATAAACTGGCCTCTTTTCAAGCTTTCTTTCTCCACAGACTGAATACAGATGCTCCTCCTTTACGCATTGTGTACCCAGATCAGGGAAGAAGACTCGGGCAAATGTTAGAAAGGGTTTTCTCTCAGCGTTGTCGCGTGTCTTTCAAAACGCACCATCTCAACTTTCTGTCTTTACTTCTGGAAAATCACACTTATGGAGTTGATCGGATATAAAATGAACACCTTTACCGTACCCCCCCAGTGCAAAATCACACACTGTTAAGAATTTCCCAGTAAAATAACAGTAAAGAACTGGCAGCAGGGTTGCCTTTATGTTACTGTAAAAGTAACATTATTATACTGTCGCTGAAATTTACAGCTTTGTACTGTTAATGAAAAATACAGTTTGAACTTTATTAATTTCACAGTATTTTACAGTTAATTTACGGTTTAAAGATACATTATATAGCTGTTTTTTCACCTTTCTTTTACATTATCTTACTGATTTGTTTTAATGCACTATTTAGGTTTTACATACATTTTAATAAACATTATTTTTTGCCTATAGATGAATAGACTTAGCAGGTTACAGACATATAAATAGTCACACTAAATACAATTAAAGGCACTTGTTAGGAAAAAGGCTATAATAGACTTGTTGACACTTTTCCCATAATGTGTGTCTCTAGCTGCTACAAGCACATAATGCAAACCAGAACAACATGTGAGTGAAGAACAATAAAGCTAATTCACTGATTTTACAATCATGTACAATGTGCAAGCCTCACATGTGCAGATCAGGTCCCAGAATTCAACAAATTCTGCATGAAACTGTTACTGATGATACTTTAGACAGTTGATCAGCAGTAAAGGGCTGTTTTTTAAGAATGCATTATAGTTCAGTTAAATTTAATTTAACAGATTTTCTTTTGTATTAACAGTAAAGCACTGTTTTTAACAATAACAGGTTAATACTGTTGAAATCCTGCTGGAAATTAACAGCAATTGTTTACAGTCTTGTTTTCAGATGGTCTGTGTGTGAGCCCAAGATGCGAAGTGGACTGCGAGCCTGTAGTCATGACTTTGTTTCGGCTGGTCTGACTTTCCCAAGCCTTCACTCCTTTCAGGAGGCAGTGTGGAGAATCAGGAGGCGAGGGACCGAGGACAAGGACAAGAGGACAAGAGGACAAGAGGACGAGGGGCGGCCCAAGATTCTCCTCGGTGCCTCACCTCCCTGGGATGAAGACAAAAACTGGAGACGCACAATAGTCCAAGAATCCTTAAGTTATAATATTTTTTTGCAAAAAAAAAAATCTGTTATGCTTTTCGTTCATGTTTGATTTGATGTATATAAAACAAAAGCGTAATTTAAAAAAAGAAAAAAAGTAGTAATATGAGAATAAAGTCATAAGTTTAAGAGAAAGAAAGGTGTAATATTATGAGAATAAAGTCATAAGTTTACGAGAAAAAAGTCGTAATATTATGTGAATAAAGTCATAAGTTTAGGATAAAAAAAGTTGTAATATTATGAGAATAAAGTCATAAGTTTACGAGAAAAAATCGTAATATGAGAATAAAGTCATAAGTTTATGAGAAAAAAGTCGTAATATTATGAGAATAAATATAAATCTGTTATGCTTTTCATACATGTTTGATTTGATGTATATAAAACAAAAAGCGTAATTTCGCCTTAAAAAAGTCTGTTTAACTGTTTCTGCAATAACAGTTTTGCAGGTGTAACACTGTTTTAGTGCAAGTGGCCACCAGAAAATCGAAATGTTGTGAAGGACACGCAGGGAATTACCACGGTGCTGCCTTCGACCTGCTGGCGTGAAACTCACTAATAAAAGATTGAATACAGGAGTGAATAGTGGCCTCAGCCTGCTCTCCAAGCAGAACCATTATGATTACACATTATGTTTAGGATTCTTTACGCTTCTCTTTAGCTTTTTGCCCCACACGTTGTTTCTTGGGAAGAAGCCTATTTGAACTTAATAACCTAAATTACGAAGGCTATGCACTTATATATGTGTCTGTTATGTGGTCTGTTTTGGGTTTACATCTTAAACAGAAAGACACAGTACTTTACATCCCAAAGGAAAGTTTTTATGCATAAGATGTCTGACTATTCCTCCAACAGCCTTTTGTTAGCTCACTAAAATTAACTGAAGAAGCAAATTCTGAAATAATTCCATGCATTGCAATAGAACTTTTTTATTAGTAGTAGTAGTTAGTAGTAATAGTTTTTATTTATTAGTATTATTATACTTAGAATTATGCACTTGACCAAACTCCTCTAGCAGGTGCCAGTTGACAAATAAGAGGAGAATGGACTGAAAAAAAAAGAGTTTAACCCATTTGTGCCCACACCTGAAGTTTTTAATTTCCTTTGGTAGAAGTGTTCTCTGGGCTTTTTCTTATCGTACTATATCTAGTCTTTGGGGACTTGTGACTACTGTTTTTGCAATAGACTCCATTATATTTTGGGGAAAAAAACAGTAGTCCCATGTGGCCAAATACTAAATATAGTATGATAAGAAAATGTCTGTATCTCAGAAACTACAAGGAGCACAATCAAGTATTTGGTATCTATGAACTCATAACAAGTTGAATATCAAAGATATGCACACATATGCAGTCAGTGTAAAATAAAATAATAATTCATATGGAAAACATTTAATAAACACAATGTTCGAATTGTTCCTCATTTTTCAAAAATCCTGATTTGACTATTAATAAAAGTGTGATTTTTCATGTGATATAAATTGCAAAACATTGATCATTTTACATTTTATATTTTCACAACATTATGCACTTCTCTGTGGTGCATCTATAAGCCCTTTGGGTTGGTTTTGGCTGTCAAATGACGCCAGTGTTACTCATTTGAGCTGGAGAGACAGGCGGGACTGTTTGCATTGAGATGTTAAGTGGGTGTCTCTATATAAATCCACTCAGAGGTCAACTCCTTCATTCTTGCGCCAAAAGAGGGAAAGAGATTAACTTCCAAGGAATCAAGAAGAAAAAGGACTAACAGAACAGAATGGTGGCGACGACAGACTGCGTAGAAAAGTCCAAACCAACTGCTGGAAACAAGGTTTGTAGGATAACTTATTAAACGGAACCACAAAATAACTTGTTTGCTGTAATGCAATATTCATTTTACCCACTTTTTTTTACAGGTATCCAAACCACTCATGGAAAAGAAACGAAGAGCTCGCATAAACAAGTGTTTGGACCAGTTAAAATCTCTTCTGGAGAGCTACTACAGCACTAGTGTGAGTATATGCAGAGTGAAACTTTACAATATCAAGCACAATTGATTTTTTTTTCTCGGACCAGTTATTACAACAAATGCTGAAGTAATGATAATATTTATTAGAGGAAAATGACTGTTATGTAATCTCTTTTCTCAGATTCGAAAACGCAAACTGGAAAAGGCCGACATCTTGGAGCTCACTGTGAAACATCTGAGGAACCTCCAAAAGATCCAGAGCTGTAAGTTATAACCTCACGCTTAGCCATCAAATACTCATACTCTTTCTAAATTACTATCTATCTATCTATCTATCCATCTATCCATCCATCCATCTATCTATCCATATATCCATCTATTTATCCATATATCCATCCATCTATCCATCCATCCATCTATCTATCTATAAAACACTCGGCTGATTTAAGATTGTTTATGGACGCTTCAGATCATCTTTACGCACAACTTTACGCACAACTTTACGCACAGATTATGTGTGTTTTCTTACTTTAAGATGTCTTCCCGTTGCTTTCAGGCACCGCCGCTGCTTCAGAGTTTCCAGATTATCAAAGTGGTTTCCGCAGCTGCCTGGCAAACGTCAACCAATATCTGCTGCTGGCAGACAACCTGAACGGCAGCGACCGCTGGATGTTCTCGCAGCTCTCCGGTAAACTGTCCGGTAAACTGTGCCGGAGAGAGGAAGCCTTCAGCACCACGGACAGCAGCCTGGGCCAGGCAGAGACACATCAGGAGGAGGTGATGAGACTTCTTCCATCATCAGCAGCAGCAGCTGGACCTGAAGAAAGAAAAACGACCAAATCTAAAGCTCTGAAAGCCCAAAGTGCAAACACATCTCCCCTTTCACCGAGTGAAGACGCACAGCAGTCACCTGGAACCAAACAGGCTGTCCAAGTTGAACAAAGTCCCAGTAACAAGAAGCTTCACTCAGTCAGTCACAGGGATGAAGATGCAAACACTCAGCACAACGTCTGGAGACCCTGGTGAAGCTGCACATATCTAAATTAATGTTTATAATTGCACTAGATTACCACAATATGCTACTATAGGTTATAATGTATACGTTTTATTTTCTTAATAAAATTGACAAAAGAAAAACGTGTTGTCTTGTTTCCTTCCACGTGAAAATGGATCGTTTAGTACAAAATTTGGCATATTTATAGCAAGTGATGGCTGATCTCTGGAGACAAATATTGATTTTTCGACGTCATATTGGTAAAAAGGAGATGGAGAGTGAAAACATGATTGATTGATATAGTTGAATATGGTTTTCTAAAAGATCTGGGTACACTTTTTCATCTTTTCTTTCAAAGCCTTTTTGTTTTACTTGTTTAGACACCGTGTGAGTAAAAGTTGTTAAGTAGATAGCAGTACATCCATAATGTGGACTTTGCTTTCCATAATTCCAGTCGATGTTTAATATCCTCACTGAAGAGCATCATGTATCTCTCAGTTTGGACAGAAAACTGTGATGAAAAGTGGCTTTTTGGGTTTGACTTTTTAAAGAAAAGTACATTTAGGCCCAAGTTGAAAGTCACTGATACATCATCGAAAATGTCATAAGATTGCAGAACCAGGCAACTTTTAAGAAGATGATACTGCCGTTAATCACAGCCAATTCAAGTTAAGAAATATTTAATATTTTTATTTATTTTTCTGTAATTAGTAGTTCCTTTTAGATGCCTATGAAGCTGAGTTGATTTCGAAGCTGTCAAACTGAAAGAAAATTACAAAAGCAGCCCTTTTGAGCCTCAAATAATAGGCTCATAAGTGCATTTTTCTTTTTTATATAGTCAAAGTAAATGTGTGGGCACGGAATTAACATGCATCTTACATTTTATCAAATTGTGTTAAACATTTGATAAATTCATTCGGTCTATATAAACACTGAGGTTGTGCCAAGTTTTTAAACTTCTTTTGTCTTTTTTTTGCAATACATCGAATTCATTCACAACACTTTATGATAAAATCATAAGTAAAGCTTAACTATGACTCATGATTTAATGCAAACATTAATGCAGGGTGCATCATGTTCTTGTTGCTCACCATTAATAAATGAACAAGTCACTATGACTTTAGGATTATGTGATTATTTCATAATTGATATGCAACCAAATTAGCTGGACTCCAGTTATATAAAAGTTCATTTCAGACCCTTGTGCCTCTCTGAAAGGAGAACAGCACCTATTCTTATTCTTAATATTAAGCTTTTTTTCCAGTCCATTCTACTCTAATTTATCAACTGGTATATCTACTAGATGATGAAATGAAAGTCATAAAAGTTTAAATTTAAAAAGAAAAAAAAAGCTTAATATATTTCTATCATCTACTTTGAACATATAAAGAAAAGAAATATGGCCCTATTGTTAGAGGCTCAAAAAGCATGCATCATTTTAAAACTTTTTATTTATTTTTATTATTATACTTAGAATTATGCACTTGACCAAAATCCTCTAGCAGGTGCCAGTTGACAAATTAGAGGAGAAAAAAAGAGTTTAACCCATTTGTGCCCACAACTGAAGTTTTTAATTTCCTTTGGTAGAAGTGTTCTCTGGGCTTTTTCTTATCTAGTCTTTGGGGACTTGTGACTACTGTTTTTGCAATAGACTCCATTATATTTTGGGAAAAAAACAGTAGTCCCATGTGCCCAAATACTAAATATAGTATGATAAGAAAATGTCTGTATCTCAGAAACTACAAGGAGCACAATCAAGTATTTGGTATCTATGAACTCATAACAAGTTGAATATCAAAGATATGCACACACATATGCAGTCAGTGTAAAATAAAATAATAATAATTCACATGGAAAACATTTAATAAACACAGTGTTCGAATTTTTCCTCATTTTTTACAAATCCTGATTTGACTATTAATAAAAGTGTGATTTTTTCATGTGATCTAAAAAATGGATTTGTTCAATTGTACTGTTAGATAATTGCCCAAAGTATGCATCTACCAAATTTCAAGACAAATCAGAACAAATGGTACTTTTCCTTCTCATACTAAATATAGTCTTTGTGCACAAATGGGTGAATATTTCTATGAGAATATGGCTCTGATTAAAGAAACAGTTTTGTGGAGTTGACATGGCATAGAGGAGGGAAAAAAAAGATCCAGGAGGTTTGACTGTCATTTCTTCCATTCATCTCTGGTTTCACACATAAGTACCGAAACAGTGGCGGGCAAATCAGATGCTTGTCGGACAGCAGGACAATTTTCTGCTCCAGGCTGCTAATTACACGCCATGATGTCTTCTCTGTCTCCTCTGGACTTGAACCTCTGTCGGTTTCATTGTTTACAGCTTTTCTGAGACGTCATTTAGAAGAACTTTACACCTATACAGGCTCACACAACCTCATTCATATACAGTACATCACTTGAGCTGCTTATTGCTACCTGGAGTGCACAGAAAATTTACTGTAACCATTAATATGATAAATAAATAAATAAACCAAAGAGGAATAGATCACCCACAGCAAACTATTCTGCATTGTCTCATGTAAACTTGACATGAAAATGAAATGACAAATTGGAGTATGAAGGACAACCTTTTGGATAAACCATAGCTGACTTTTATATTTTTAGTGTAGTATAGTAGTAGTAGTAGTAGTAGTAGGCCTAGTAGCAGTATGTTTGTATACTGAAGTAGTATTTGTATGTCTTATAGTGATGATGATGACAAAATGGAATGGCTCTTTAATTTCTCAAGCTTGGAAAAAACATTTGTTTTGTATTATTTGTCATTTATATTGCTACTCTGGTTTCTGCCTGTCTTTATTTTTTTAAATAATTGTGTCTTACAGGGCATATTATTAATGCATGAAACAATAATAATAATATCTAATATATTTTTCTGTGTTTTTAGTATTCTGAATACTACACTGTAAAAATTTCTTTTAAATTTTTTTTCTATTTCAAAATGACAGAATTTTTTTTTTTTTAAATTACATGTTTCATTTGAGATTTATATGTGAATGGTCTTAGATTTAGAGTATTTTTTGTAATCACAATCATAATTATCTGTATTTAAGCTTTTCTTGATCATTTTTAAAGATAATTATTCTGTTTTTTTAGATGTTTATGACTCTATTTTAACAATTAATTTATGTTAGAAGAAAAGGACTTCATGGAATTCTAAAAATATTTCTTGTAAAAATACAGATTTCTTTTGCAAAACTTCTGAGTTAATGTAAATTTGGGCTTTTGCAACGTAAAATTACATGTTTCATTTGTGATTTATATGTAAATGGTCTTAGATTTACGGTGTATGACTATTCTAACAATACATATAGGTTAAAATTAAAATATTTCTTGTAAAATTACAGTAATAAAGGCTAATTATATAAAGATTATTATTTTTTTTTTTTTTACAGTTTATTTATGTTAATTAACGGACAGTATTTTTCTGTTTTTTAACAGACATTTCTGTTTTTTTACACTTTTTTATATTACAGTGTATAATGCAACCGGTTGCACTGCACTGATTGTAATGATATACTGTTGGCTCTTTTAGAGAGTTGCTCTACAGTCTTCTTCCTGTGCTTTGGCAGACATGTCATAAAGTGTCTCTCCATCCTTTAAGCAGCAGCTCTGGAGAGGATGGCACCTCACAGCGAGGAGAATCGCTGAAACGCCCACACATCTCTCAGACGGTTCATGCTGAAAAGACACTGCTGCTCATGCAGTGAAAGGAGGAGCACGAAGGAGAAGAAAAAAAGTACACACTGCCCGGTTCAACTGTTTTTTTTTGCCCGCAAAAATAACAACTAAACTCACAGCTCCAAACCCCCTTATGGTAAGTATATGCATGTTTTTGTTTTGGTCTGATCGGCTCATAAACCTCGTCTGTAAATCTTCTTTCTTCTTCCCACAAAGTCAAAGCTACTCTCTTTTTGATGAGACCAAGAAAAGAAAAGTTTGTTTTATCCAAGAAAAGAAATGCCACGTGACTTCCACACTGAATGCCCTTAAACTTTGTTTCTAAGAATTTCTATGAACTCTTCTCAGCATTGTTTAAGTAGCCTAGTTTGGTTTTCCACCATAATAGCGAAGAGGGAGGGAATAAAGAGAATAAAGTGATTAGCATCAGACTGGGAGCAGTCAGGCGCTCTGAAGGGAGCAGACGTGGATGAAGTGCGCTGCAGGCAGACAGACAGAGAGACAGGCAGACAGGCAGGCAGACCTCTCCGTTCACTGCTCATTTTGCTGCTCATGTCCTTCATATGACATCTACTGAAATGGACTGTAATGCTGTGCAATATGCTGCTTTCCACTGTGCAATTGTCTGAAATATATTAATTATTTATTTTTTTGAATATTTTTGAGAGTTACAAGTTCTTTTAACATGGTCATGGAGCATATACATATATATACTGTATATTTGTATTGTGGGGGTATCGTTCCTATGCAGAGGGTAGTTTAGTGTATTTATTGACTACACTGAGGGCATTTTATATTTTAATTATTTATTTATTTATTGTGTTGAGTTGAATGTGCTACTTATTTTGTACTGTAATTACCTTGTGCCTTTTCTACCTTTTTTCTTTTCTTAAAGCTGACTCGGTGTAAACTGCTCAGAATTCCAATGTACTTATAGGTGCAAATGGCAAATAAATAAAACTCTTGAATCTTGAATCACTTGATGACTTGTGCGATTAAAACATACAGTAGTGACTCACCCAAAGACTCTAAATTAAGCGTGAACCTTGATCAATATGGTTTCCAGCTATAGACCTACAGCACACCATGGAATTACCTTTTGGCTGGTAGAAAGAGCCGTGTCCATGCTCACTGTTGCAGGCGACTTCTCTTCACAAACCTCTCAGCATGAGCTGCAGGCTGCAGAATCAGCTGATTAGAGACACCTGCATCAACAGAATCAGCTGATTACAGAAACCTGTTATGAGAATAAAGTCATAAGTTTACAAGAAAAAGTCGTAATATTATGAGAATAAAGTCATAAGTTTAAGAGAAAAAAGTTGTAATATTATAAGAATAAAGTCATAAGTTTAAGAGAAAAAAGGTCGTAATATTATGAGAATAAAGTCATAAGTTTACAAGAAAAAGTCGTAATATTATGAGAATAAAGTCATAAGTTTAAGAGAAAAAAGTTGTAATATTATAAGAATAAAGTCATAAGTTTAAGAGAAAAAAGGTCGTAATATTATGAGAATAAAGTCATAAGTTTAAGAGAAAAAAAGTCGTAATATGAGAATAAAGTAATAAGTTTACGAGAAAAAAGGTCGTAATATTATGAGAAAAAAGTCATAAGTTTATAAGTCATAAGTTTATGCGAAATTAAGCATTTTTACGCAAAAATAAGGGGTTTTTTTTCAGTAGAATTTCATAAATGTTCAGACATAACGTTAGGAGTAATATAGAAGAGGTGTTGCAGATGCTGGTGTGTAAAGTAAAAGCTAGCAGAGGATGGTTTCGATCCATCGACCTCTGGGTTATGGGCCCAGCACGCTTCCGCTGCGCCACTCTGCTCCTGCAGCTCGACGCAGCTTCAGCTCGTCTAGTAGCTGTGTTGTCTGTCTCATATGTTATCACACTTATTATTACACATTAACTCTGTCTGCCAACATGAAACACAACCTCTGAGTAAGAGACACGTTTTGTGGGTTTATCATACATTTTTTTACATGATTTTTAAGTGTTCGAAAGCAAATACCAAAAGATAGCAGCTCCAGCAATATTTAGTTTCAACCGATATTTAGATTTAGATGATTCTATAGAGACTGAATGCAGTCAATAGACGCTTTCACACTTTACAATTCACTAGAGCCCCTTTGTATTTCCTGTTGTAATGTTTGTTAATGCAGTAGCTGACAGGAAGTAATGTTGGACCAAAGCTGTTGCCCTAGCAACAAAATGGCTACTGAAACTCTTCCTTTGTAAACATTTTCATGGAGTTGATTCATATGATCATAAGATGTAGTGGAGGAAAAAGCCCTTTTATTTTCGGGAGTTTCCCTTCCTTTTTAAGCTGACAAAAATGACTATCTGATTGATGATGTATTTTGTCGTACCTATTGTTGCTGTCGTGATTCAATGTTGTCTTTATTTGTTGGATGCTGCTATTTGACTCTGTCTTGGCTAGGTCTCACTTGTAAAAGAGGTTTTAATCTCAATGTGACTTCCTAGTTAAATAAAGGTTATATATATATACTATTTAACTTTGTGTTTAGGTCTGAGTTTAATGGGAAACTTAATAATTAAAGTCTTAATTGTTGTTAATTCATTCATCCAATTTCTTTAGTGGCGCCATGCAAATTGGAGAGAAATCAGATCAAGTTTTTAGGGTTTATCATACATTTTATTACATGATTTTTAAGTGTTCAAGGGCAAATGCAAAAAGATTGCAGCTCCAACAATATTTTTTAACCTAAATTTAACCTTTATTTAGATTTAGATGTTTCTATAGATGTTGCAGGTTCAAACCCAGCTTGAGGCCCTTCTGTGTGGAGTTTGCATGTTCTTCGGGTTCTCCGGCTTCCTCCCACAGTCCAAAGACATGCAGGTTAGGTTAATTGTTGACTCTAAATGTCCCATAGGTGTGAATGTGAGTGTGAATGGTTGTCTGTCTCTATGTGTCAGCCCTGTGATAGTCTGGCGATCTGTCCAGGGTGAACCCCGCCTTCGCCCAATGTCAGCTGGGAAGCGGTTACAGATGATGGATGGATGGATGTTTCCATAGATACTGAAAGAAGGACATTTCCAAAATGAGGGAGACTGATCAAATATCTCATTATCATTGTGAAGGACACCAAACCTTCTTCTTCTGGGAATCTCCCTGGACTTCACTTTTATGTGTAGTAGAAGAATGTTACTTCATTACGTCCATCGCTGAAACTCCTGAGTGGAAAAAAAATCAACAAAAAGAAAAAAAATCTCTCAAATAATATTAAAAAGCACAGTAATAAATAACTGCCGCAAAATCTACAAACCCACTCTGAAGCATCATCTTGTGAATTTAATCAGTCATGTCTTTTTTTAACAAAGTCATCATCTGAACAAGAAAATCATAACATTTAACATCATTCATATTTGAGTCATAAATCTTTGAATACGTTACAAAATTATACTTTAATATTGTAAACACAACAAAATGCAAAAAATCTATGACATAGCAAAGTTTGACAGGGGAAATGTGATGTTATGCTTCCAAAGAAAGACACATTTCAGCAAAAAAACAACAATTCAGTCCAATTGCAATGACAGGTGAGAGGTACACGGATACATGAGAATTCAAACTAAACATTTAAATGACCGCAGATGGGTGAAAACGTACAAGTATGGTATATCAAAAACGCTTCACAGCTAATAAGGCTGTCAAAGGGGACATTTTTATTTCATGTCGTCCATATATACTCTTAATAATTTCTTTGAAAACTTAAACCCAATGTCCAAATACATTCATGTTAGCAGTGACTGTCCATGAGAGGTCAAAGCCCAAAGTTAGATCTGCTATTATTTATCAGTAGTGGCGTTCTCACTCTGTTTAGTCAGCAACTTTCAATCAACAACTATTTTGATAATTGATTAATCGGTTTGAGTAATTTCGTAATAATAAAAGGACAATACTCTGATTTCAGCTTCTTAAATTTGAATATTTTCTGGTTTATTTCCTCCTCTATGACAGTAAACTGAATATCTTTGAGTTGTGGATAAAACAAGACATTTTGAGGACGTCATCTTGGGCTTTGGGGAAACGCTGATCGACATTTTTCACCATTTTTCTGACATTTTATAGACCAAACAACTAATCGATTAATAGAGAAAATAATCAACACATTAATCAACAATGGAAATAATTGTTAGTTGCAGCGCTATAATTTAGTTATAGTATTTTTGTCCTTGACCTTTTATACTTTGCTATGATGTGAAATAATCATATTCTCTCTCCAATATATATATTTATAGAAAATTTATAAATCTGAACTTTAATTTTCCCATAGCATCCCTTAAAGGTCTCATATCGTGCTCATTTTCAGGTTCATACTTGTATTTTGTGTTTCTAATAAAACATGTTTACATGCTGTAATGCCGTACTGTCTGCCTGAATATACCTGTATTCACCCTCTGTCTGAAACACTCCGTTTTAGTGCATTTCAATGGAATTGCGTTGCTAGGCAACAGTTTGGGTCCATGTTTACTTCCTGTCAGCTGATGTTGTTTACATACACTGCAACAGGAAAAATCCCGGGACACATTTAGAATGTTTACGTTAAAAAACGTGTAATGGTCTAAATATTGTATATTTGTGACATCACAAATGGACAGAAATCCTAACGGCTTGTTTCAAACTCGCAATTTCTGAATACGAGCAGTGTGTATTTCTCCGTATATTGAGCGTTTTGATAGTTTAACAGTATTTTTATATGGCACTTAAACCTGTTTTATAATGTAAAAGACCTGAAAATCTCACTTTTTACAATATGGGACCTTTAATGCTCAGTTATATTTGCTCACATTTATGGGGCTAAAAAAAAAAATCTCAAGAAATCTCCCAAATTGTAACCATTAGCAGTCTTAATGCATGTTTAAATGTCTGCTTTTTGTTGAAGCAAATAACTTACGATAAATTGTTAATAAGCAATTATACTCCATTTCCATACTGTTAACAACAATGTTCCTAATTTGTGCTAACATCTTTGTGGGTTTAGGTACGACACCGGTATTTAAGTTATGCTACATCTAGTCAGCTCGAAGGCTGTTATTATTCAACTTTTGGGCCATTTGACGTCTAAAGGTTCCCTCTTAGAGAGCTACTTAAAAAAAAACATTATTGGTGCTTTTTAACAAGTTACTTAAACAAATAAGAGGGGACAAAGCATAATTTCCAGCTGTATCGGTCTGATGTTTTATATGTAAATATGTAATGTGGTACCGGACGATCTCCAAAGTTAACACAGACATTGGAATAATAAGACTTGGGAGGAAATGTTCTAAGCAAACGTCTCATTAAACAAAAAAAAAGAACACCAAAACCATAACTCCAATATCCTTCATATATACATGTTATGTCAATCTTTAAAAACTGATTTCACATTTTCATTAAGAATTTAGGGGTCTTCACGTTATATCTCAATATCACACAGTAAAACTATTAGGCATTAAAGAGTTTGGGATTTACCACTCTCAGTTTACTTCAACAAAGGGGTGTTTGAAAAAAAAAAAAAAAGCTTTTCATGTGTTGTGAATAAAAATGTTAATAGAAAAGTTGTACATCATGATTAAAACAAAATAAACATGTATATTGTGTCATGTACCTGGAGTCAATCTCAAAGGTACACGGGCAGTATTCAGGAAAGTTTGGTTTGAAAGCAGATGTGTCCATACAACAAAAACACACAGCCGTTTAAAAAGGCAAAATAAAATACAGTTTGATTTCAAGTTCTTAAGTGGAAAGAAAAATAAAAAGACCACCCTGACAACTTCACCTCCTCCAATTCTTTGAGCAGTTCATAAGAAACAACATCGAACAGCTAAAAACAAGGTGTGGGAATGTTCACGCCATTTAAAAAAAATAAGTTTATTTGTGTCAGTGCTGGAAATAAAAATGTGGATATTTTGTGATGTGAAAGCTGAATAACAGGACCACCCAACCTTCTCACCAGCCTACGTATGAATAATAGGCCCATTCAGAAATTATGTCCAAAGCTCCCGAGGCCCAACAGATATTTATTGGTGGTATATATAGTAACAGAATAGTGGCACAAGTAAAAAGGACAAATAATCCAGTATGTCACTTTCCCATTAACCACCAATATCCCGGTGGTTTTCATTATGATAAGTAATAATATTGATTATTAACAAGCTTTTAGGTGGAGCCGACAGAATCAGAGTGAAAGGTGATGTATCCCGAGGACGATGCCGAGGGTGTGCTTACAAAACTGTTTGTGCTTCCTTTACTCTCACCCTTGCTCAGGTGCTTGTGATGCCCCCAGTCAGCTCCAGCTCCAGCTCCAGCGCCGGCCCTGGCTCCGCCGCCTGTCCTGGGCCTACAGGCGGAGTGACCCGGAGTCTGCTGGCTGCGCCCAGGTGAGCCCACGTCACACTGCTGCTGCTGCTGCTTCCCGTCCCGAGAGCGCTCCCGGCAGCCTTTACCAGAGCCACAGGCCCCGGGGCTCTTCTTCCCAGCAGGTCTGTCTGGTTTGGGGGAAGCCTCGGGCGTGTTGCCCCGACTACTGCTCCTTTTGTGTTCCGAGAGCCGCCTGAGCGCCTGAGGCTCCCGCTCGAAGTCTGTGAGCGCGAAGTGAGGGAGGATGACTGTGTGCTGTTCGTACACATTGGGGATGAGGGAGATGGCGGATATGCGCCTCGGGCTCTTCCTGGGGCTCTTCCTGGGGCTCGGCAGTGGCGTCTCGTCTATAAAGTTGATCACCTCGTCGCGGCTAAAACACCGCAGCTCGTCCTCGTAGTGCTCCCCGCCGCCGCAGACCACGCGCGGCAGGTGCTTGAGGCTCGAGTGCATGCTGTCCTCAGAGCGTCGCCGCTTGCGATGCGGGTGATGGTGATGGTGGCTCTCCTCGTGGTAGGAGACCAGGCTGCTCCTGCGCCTCTCGCGGCGCGGCAAGGTGGAGCTGTAGTGGGCAGTCACTATCATGTCCTCGGTGGAGCCCCAGCGGTGAAGGTATGAGGGGATCCGGTCGCTGGTCCACATGTCGGTTTCGTCGTGGGAGTATCTTCTTGTAGGGGGCACCTGAACGCAACACACAGACCAAAACCTTCAGTTGTATACATAACTTTGCTGTTCATTAACCTAAAGCAACATAGAACCAGTTAGCATAATAACATGTTATATATATAACATTATAGATATTAATACACCTAGATTATTGATTAATTACATGTAGGATTCATCAAGGTTATGTGGCTGTCAATGCCACTGTGATAATACACTGTAATTTTATAATAACTTGCAGTAGTCCCAATGAACTGCTTAAATATTTATATCTCTTTTCTATTTTTGGTGCTCTAATTCAGCTGTTTGTGTTAAATCCTACATGCAGCACATATAAGCTGTTTGTCCAAGATGTTAAGTGCAATTTTATTTTAACTGTTTTTTAATTAATCCCTCAGACATGTATGAACATTTTAACATACTTCAACATGGTTATAACTGAACTAGTATTTCACCTCCATTATTTGGAGATGAAAACTGGGAGAAAAAAAAGAAAAGGTGATGGTTTCCCTACATGTTATACTCACATGCCATTCTGTTCTGACAACTATGCAAGAGAGAGAGGGTTTGTCAAGGTGACGTCAAGAGCCACAAGATTGATATCAGCCTGCCCCCCTGTGGTGGGTTTTAGTAAATACAGAGACATGAGACAGCAGACGGTACAGTAGCATCGAGTGAGTGTTAGAGAGAGAAATGGGAGGAGGGCTGAACAGCAGAGGGCAGCACAAGCATGAGGATGAGTTGAGATGCAGGTTGAAGAGAGACAGACTCACAGAACAAGCCAATAAAGCCGATAAAGAGGCTTTATTCTGCAATCAAACCACTTGAGAAGTGCCACAGCAGTTCTCAAATGGAGGTGCTACTTGATAAATGATTTGAAGGGTTTTGTTGATTCACGGTCTAACTGGGCCTTTAATGTCGTCCTGTAAAGGCACCTTATTTGTTTCACCATCATACATACATATAGGTTGCATCCCAAATTCCACAGTAACGGGCTATTTAGTACGCTAAAACAGAGTGCGATATTAAAGTATGTCCGAAACCTTAGTGTGAGACCAATATAGTGCTGCAGGAATGAGTCCTAAAACCGGGAAATGAGTTTACATGTTAGCACTTCCGGTTCCCTCGTCTGGAAATCAGTGGGTTTTTAGTTAAATACATGATTTAAAGGTCCCATATCGTCCTCACTTTCAGGTTCATATTTGTATTTTGTGTTTCTACTAGAACATATTTACATGCTGTAATGTTCAAAAAACATATTATTTTCCTCGTACTGTCTGCCTGAATATACCTGCATTCACCCTCTGTCTGAAACGCTCCGTTTTAGTGCATTTCAACGGAATTGCATTGCTAGGCAACAGTTTGGGTCCATGTTTACTTCCTGTCAGCTGATGTTATTTACATACACTGCAACCAGGAAATAAACTTTTAGAATGTTTACGTTTAAAACCGTGAAATGGTCTAAATATTGTATATTTGTGACATCACAAATGGACAGAAATCCTAAGGGCTTGTTTCAAACGCACAATTTCTGAATACAGGCTGCTATGTATTTCTCCGTATATTGAGCGTTTTGATAGTTTAACAGTATTTATAAAGCACTTAAACCTGCTTTATAATATAAAAGACATGCAAATCTCACTTTTTACAATATGGGACCTTTAATTCCATTTAACTTTGTCTTTGGAATGCATGTGATGCTAATATCTTTTTTCTTCTTCTTCTATATCTCTTTACCATCCTTTTTAATAATTGATTAAGGTATGCAGTGGACCGGAAAGTGCCCTGATCGAGCCCCACCGAGGTTTTTTTTTTGCACCTCTCCATCGCATTTGTTGTTGTTTATGTAATCTCTACTTGTACCTTTTTTATATGTGTAAACAAATAAGATCTAAAATCATGTTAGTGTGGAATTTCAGACGCAACCTTCATGTGTCTTAAAAAAGGTGGTTGCTAACAGGTGGCTAAATGAGAGACGTCATCACGCCGACTCGCCCTCCTTTACAGCCTCGTTGTTTATACTCACGCGACCGTGGTGTAGTTCGTTTATAGCCTAACGTTAGCTTTTTACTTCTGACGATTGCATTCACGCTTCAAAAACCATAAAAGTGGCGTTTATTTAGTATCATAAATGTGTGTTCACCACAGAATACGTCATCCCTGGAGCACTCTATACAGCACGGAATAACACAGCTAAAAATTACTTTACAATCAAATTAATCCGTCATATGACGAGGTGCATCGGACACAAAAACAATGGATGGAGTAATGATTCGGTCTGATGAAATGACAGCTACTGTATACATCTCTGTTTCAAGGCTTTGTAAAAAAAAAGTCAAATTGAATAGTGAATATTAAAAATGTCCATTATAATGTCGGACATCTGGGGTGTTATAACAATACATTTATTTTATTATTTTTTTTGATATTCAATAAGCAAATTATTCAAGTATGCAGACTGCTTCAGCTGCAGGCCGTACTGAGAAAACTTGTTTCTGACAAAGATGACACAGTGTAAAAGTTAATATTGTGTGGGGTTGCATCAGTTGATTCTAACGTTATCCTCACCACAGCCTTCCAGGCCAAGTCCAGCAAGATTTTCATCATCATTAATCAATCATTTTCATGATTATATATATTGATAATATTGGATTCTGAGCCAGAACTTGGAGTTTACAGTTGGAATATAAGGTTTTTTGTTGGATTGTCCTAGAAGGCTGCAGCTTTGGTGTTAATGCAGGCTGAAAAAGGAGCATTTCACAGCTCTGCATCTGACTGGAATGGATGCCGGATCCAATGGACACAATGCTTTTTGGGTAGAACATGAGCAAATGTTTATAGTGCTTTCATGAAACCTTTGAGGGATTCCTGAAATGTAGAAGGTAAGTCGGTTACTACACTCTTACCCTCGTACAAAAATAAAATGTAGGTCCATAGCTAGGACACACTAGTCGATAAATGAAGCACATCTAACATGTTGATGGGACTGCCGATGGTCATATTTACCAAACATTAGTCAGCCAGAGTGTATTTTTTTGATTCATGTCAAAAAGACAAAAAAAAAAAAAGAAAATCTGTGGCATATCTGGGAGAGATAGCATCACAAAATGTCTGATTGAATTCAAGCAAAGGGGCACACAAGGCCATTTCACCATGCACAATAAATAATTCAACTGATCAAGTAAAAGAAATGAAGAGAAATCAATAAAAAAATATACCTGCAAATACTGCATTTTATCTTCCTGTTGTTCCCTCAATGGATACCCTTTCGGAACCCCCCTTTCTAAGGTTGAGAACTCATACTTGGCATTACGGTCTACCGTCACGATTTCAGGCGCCGAGCTATAGTCATATGGTCTGTCATATATTAAGTCGGCAAGAATTCCTCCATCTTGGCTGTTTTCTGCAAAGTGCAGAAAAAGCACGAGCGTCAGGATTAGAGAGCAACGGACTCAATACACAAGACAGACAGACAGAGACAGACGAATAGATAAGAGAGACAAGTTCAATTGTTCTCTGGTTGGTTGACTTAGCCTAGGGGTATGCTCTGGAATATATAAGGTTTAGATCATAAAAAATAAAAATTGCTATAAAAATGACCAATAATTCAATTTAAATGTTTCGTAAGGGGATAAGAAAAAAAACCCTGATTGGTTACACTCTGAACAATAAAATCATACACACAATGTTTTTAGTGAATAAATACCCATCTACCAAGTTCCCAATTAGTGCATTCATGTTCATTAAAGATCAATTGGAGATGGGTGTTAAATGCTGATATTGAGGAAAATGTTTGTCCAAAAAGATGAAAGATGAAAATAGCTATTTGCACAGGCAGCTCGGCATGCAAGTCAGTAGCTTTGGGAAAACAGGAAACAATCCTTTATACATACAACTGTGATGAGTTATACATGGCAAGCCCTCTGTAAAAAAGCAGAGAACTGGCAGTGTTAATTATCACACAGAATAATAATAATAATAATAATAATAATAATATGGCCTGGCCCTGAGTCGTGTTGTTACGGCTCCTGCTGGACAACGAGCAGTTATCAGGGAGGATGTCGAGAGGGAGGGGGTCAAAAAGGTTCGGAGGGGTTAGAAACAGGAGAGAAGGGGTTCAGATCGGGTTGAGTTTAAAACAGTGCCAATAGAGAGAGGAAAAAAAAGACAGATGCTGTCATCAGTTTGCATGAATTGTGGAGATCTGGTCTTCCACAAGCCTTTTCTATGATTATCATGTGACCTCATTTTGGGACCAAATTTTGTTGAAGTGTCTGTGATTCCTCGATGAAATGTTTCATTTTTGGACCACTTTCTTTCTCTGTTTTTATCTATTAGTCATATAAGTTTGCAGTTTAATTCAGACTTCTACCTTAAAATATATTCACTATTTTGCTCTTTAAAGGTGCTATTGATAACATTGCTAGCAACAAGCCTTGTTAGAAGTGGGAACCAAATGTCAGATAAATTATCTTCCACAGAGATAAACAAAGCAGTAATTTTGGACCCGCCAACATTTTAAAAAATAATTAATTCTAGGGCTGACCCGGACGCTTCGAAGCTTCAACCGTTGCCATGGTAATCGACCTTCAAATCAGCATTTAAATGCTTCGGGGTTTTTTACCTCCACCAAGGCTGAAGGCCTAGGAAGGAGGTTATGTTTTCACTGGTGTTTGTTTGTTGGTTTGTTGGTTTGTCTGTTAGCAGGATTACTCCAAAAGTCCGCGATGGATTTGAATGATTTGAATATTTTAGAGGGGTGGGGTGTGGCACAATGAACAATCCATTCGATTTTGGTGGCGATCCAGATCATGATCCGGATTCAGGAATTTTTTTAAGAATTCCGATCAGCCTGAGCATTAAGACCACAGGGTATAGCACATGCGCAGTGTAACTGATGACGCGTTGATGACGCGTGACCCCGCCTCCTTCCTCCTTCTTCGAGCAGAGAGATACGTGTGTGGATCTTAACCCACCCTGCTGCTGGCCGTCCGCGGTGAGAAAGAACAAAGCGTTAGCTGACGGGATGAGAGACAACGTAGTGTAACGTTATACAGACATAACAAGGCTGCTGAATGAGAGACATCCGCCAACACGTTACACGGAAACACACCGTGTTAATAACAAGCCGACCACCTCACGGTACCGCCAGCTGGAAGCTGTGATCTGTTTTTAAAGTCATGCGTTGGCGGAGGTCTGCGCTCTCCGAGTGCCATTCTAGTTATTAGTTATTTTCAGACAGATATCGCTGTTTGTTGTATGTAGGAGACAGACAGAGAGGCAGAAGAGACAGACAGACAGAAGAACATGTCAGCCTGCTGCACCACGCTGCGCCGCGAAGCTTTGAATATTACTCACCAAAGCTTTCGAAGCGCAAAAATATTATTCGGGACAGCCCTAATTAATTTACAATCCTTATATTTTTTGATGAAAAGCCACAGCACCTTTCTAAAAGCTCTGTGAATGTTATTTTTTAAATATTCTTCTACATAAAAATGTTATCAATAAGACCTTTAAGTCACTATAATCTGACCAGTAGGTGGGAGTCCACATCACACAAACAAAAATAAGTTAAAATAAAACAAAACAAAACAAAAAATAAAAATATATTAATTTTATATCTATTTCCAGAACAAAAAAAACTTGGGTGCATCCCTTTGTGACTTGAGGGAAATATGACCATCATCATAATGACATGAAAGTGCTTTTCAGCTTTACTGCAATCGTTCCAGTTTCACTCTGGATCCGAAACAAATAAATGGAGAACCATTTATTGTGTCATCCTCTCATGCCGGAGCAGTTCAGAGGAAGATTGCCCAGTTTTAAAAGCATTGGAGTGAAAAAGAAAAAGTGCCGCAAGGTAAATATGTCCTTAGTCCAGCAATATTTCTTTTTTTTTTGTAATGACATCGATCTTGTAGCATGGTAAAGTAAAGCATTTTATAAAGTACACACCACATACAAAAACACAGAAAATATATATTTTAGTACAGAAAGTTACGTTAAACAGACACTTTGTCACTTCAGTTTCATCTCCTAACAACAAAAGGTCACATGATAGGTCACATGATAACATTTGACCACTGATTTCAGACCTACTAAGTAATAATGACCATTCAAAATAAACCAAATATGTATAATTCTTATTTCAGAAACATGCACAAACAGCCAAACTCATGATTGCTATTGTAAAAAGCTCCATAATAATTGAACCAAATGTCAAAATGTACCTCTAAATAGGCTGCAAATATAAGAAATTGTTATGTTTGTGATGATTTATCGTAATTTTTTATTTTGTTGTCATCATTATTTGTTATTTACGACGGAGTATTAGGGCCACATTGAGAGAAAACAAATCAGAGGTTTTGAGAATAAATTCCTAACTTTACGAGAAAAAAAGTCGTAATATTACGAGAATAAAGTCATAACTTTACGAGAAAAAAGTCTGAATATTACGAGAATAAAGTCATAACTTTACGAGAAAAAATAAAATAACACGTAAAATTACTACTACTATATATATATATATATATATATATATATATAT
>CAKALU010067977.1:0-32179 GCA_916700995.1 Hozukius guyotensis | reverse complement strand
TGGATGTCTGAATGTGAAGAGCTGGATGTCTGGATGTCTGAATGTGAAGAGCTGGATGTGAAGAGCTGGATGTCTGGATGTGAAGAGCTGGATGTCTGAATGTGAAGAGCTGGATGTCTGGATGTGAAGAGCTGGATGTCTGAAGGTGAAGAGCTGGATGTGAAGAGCTGGATGTCTGAATGTGAAGAGCTGGATGTCTGGATGTGAAGAGCTGGATGTCTGAATGTCTGAATGTGAAGAGCTGGATGTCTGAATGTGAAGAGCTAGATGTCTGAATGTGAAGAGCTGGATGTCTGAATGTGAAGAGCTGGATGTCTGAATGTAAAGAGCTGGATGTGAAGAGCTGGATGTCTGAATGTGAGGAGCTGGATGTCTGCATGTGAAGAGCTGGATGTCTGAATGTGAGGAGCTGGATGTCTGAATGTGAAGAGCTGGATGTCCAGCTCCGGTCCCCCGCAGCAGTATCCAGCCGGATGATCTCGGCGGGGAAGGCTGCCGAGGGATCCACGGTGCCCAAACCGGAGTTGCGGAGAAGCAGGAGGAACTCACGGCCATACTGGAGAGGCCCACGGAGTTCACAAAGACCACGCAACAAGTGGCATAAAAGCATTAAAATGAGGAAGAAGTCCATCAACCTAGAATTACATAACAAACATACTATTAGAACAATACTTATTTGAACCAAAACCACGATCTTTTCCTAAACCTAACCAACCTGATCTTGAGGAAAGGCGTATAAATGGGACAACATTTTGAAGACATTCCACGCATTTTAAGCTTTTCAGTGGTCATTTAACGCCACGGCGTTACCATGAAATGGTTGCGGTTATGTTAAGGCAACAAAACCACTTAGTTTCAGGAAAAATGTCACAGTTTGGCTTAAACTAAGTACGTAAACGAAGTAACATGAGTACGGAAAACACGTCACAAACATCACTAATATAACTTCAAAATAACTTAACACCACTTTGGGACATGAACAGCGGTCTCCTGGTTGACAGTCCTGTGTTTGTTGGACCCATCCACCTCCATCAGCAGTCTCTCTTTTTATTCTACGTCACTAACTCTGAGTGGAGCAGATTCATGCAGATGCGTTTACATTGCAGTCAGTACAGACTACATGGCATCAAATGACACGGCGAAGCAAGAAAGGCGTTCTTATTGCACACAAAAAGACTGTTACTGTCCTTCATCCATTTAGAGTGACTGGGCCGGGTACGTAGAGCGTCATAGTTTGAAGCGTAAGGTCCCTGACCCTAAAGCGTCAGTATTTGATGAGTTGGGAGTGAGAACGTGTTGAATGTGGGATAATGTGAAGTGGCCTACGTTAAAATCTGTCTATAATGGGATATCACACTAACAATATCCAATAACAGACAGTTTGGCTAGTAGTCGAGAAGGTCGGATGACGTCAGTCTGCATAATAATTCACCAGGTGCGTGTCTGATTGTTGTATTTTCTGAGAAGTGAGCCTTGGGAACAATGGCCGCTTGTTTTAAGGATAACAGGTTGTCGGACAAATGGGATTTCCGTCCGTTGGGACATATTTTAGACTATTGGGGTTTCAGAAAAACGTCCCGTCGGAGCGATGTTACGGCCCTGGAGAAGGTACTGATCTGAGGGAACATAGCCACGCTCCCCTTGGTAGAAGACTTTAGGGAACAAATACAGTTCACAATGTAAAGATAGTGACTAGTCCAAAATGATTCAAATAAAAGAAAAAACATTGAAAGTGTAAACCAGTTTATAATGACAAGAGTGTAGTTGTTGTCTCTGTGAAGACGTTTTCATCAGATCTGATTAAACAACTTGTAAATGTGCTGCAGATGTTGTTAGTGTTAGTTTTAGATTTACATTCCTCTGGTTCTGTTTCTCCTCTCATGTTCTCTTTAACCTCGTTAGTTTGCCCGGCAGCAGAGAGCTTCTTATCCTCCGTCTCTTTCTTTATTTTCTTCTTTCTGCTGTTTTCCAGAAAAGAAAAACTCTGATTGCAAAAGCAGAACAACACGGCGGCCGGCTGCAGAGACAAATGATCAGCTCCATTGTTTCTGTCAGAGCCCCTGAACGCCTCACGGCGGCGAGCGCCTCCTTCATGAACTGTGAGCGGGAAGCCCAGGTGGCGGGCGGCTCAGGCCTCTCGCAGTGATATCAGTCTTCCTCCCTCCTCCTCCTCCTCCTCGATCACTCTTCCTGTGGAAAAATAAAACCAACTGTGACTAACGAAGTAAACTTCTCACCTGAGTCGACGGGCCTCCTGAGCGCCGAGCTCCATCCATCCAGAGACGGACGTCAGTGGGACAAACAAGACGGAGAGCGATGCTTCAGCTGCTGCGTGACAGGCATGACCAATGACGGACGAGTGGACGCTCAGAGGATCCACACTCTCATTCTCACCGCTCACAAACACGCCGTGTTTTTCTTCTTCTGCAGCGATGAATGGATGTAATTTGTTAGAAAACATTAGAAAAGTTGCTGAGAAGAGAAAAGTTGTCGGAGTGTGAAGCACCGCGGGGATTTCTCTTCCACCTTTACTGCCTGTTTTTTCTTTTAGCTGTCAATCAAAGCAGAGCTGGAGGTGAAGGGGGGGGTGGGGATGATCTTCTTCTTCTTTGGTTTGTATCCAACACAAACAACAGCACTTCTCCATACATCTGAGAGCGTCTCACGGGAATAAGAAACAAACAGAGAGCCGGACGCCGTCGCCTTTCGGCCCGGTGAAGGAGCCGACGCTGAATCAACATTCACAGGACGGAGGGATGAAGTGACGGAGTGACTCCCCTCCAGGTGTTTACATCCTGGATCACAGGCTGCGGGTTGGAGAGAAGAAGAGCTGCGTGGAGCTGTTTGCTAACCTGCAGACTGTTTATACATCATGTCTGTGTGTGTGTGTGAGTCACTGATGGAAACAAGTTGCTCTGGTTAGATTTCTATGTGTTGCTGCTGTGTCCTGCTGCGTTCACACTCTGGAAAACAACAAAATACATCAGTCGGCATCGCAGGAATTCATAAACAGCAACTTTTCTTGTTGCTGAGGTCGACAGCAGGTTTGTTTCACACACCGACTAGATCTCACAGAAGAAGAGGTAGACGCAGCGATAGGACGTTTTATGAGCTATCGTTAGCGGCGGATCTGGACTCTGATGGTGGCCGGCGGCTGCACGGCCGACGTTCATCACCACTTTGCATGGAGGCTTCATACACAATGTCGAGGTACAAGATACAAGAAATCATTCACTGTTACTTTAATTTTCCAATCTGGCGTTCTCTCTTCCAAATAATCCAGACACGTAACCATAAATTCATGAGATGAAATCACACACTTAAGGATCCTCCTTTCGCCGGGAACATGCACCAACCAGAATGGTTTGCAAGACGGGTGTTTAACAATGTACGAGACGCCCAACAGAAGTAATCCTGGTCGGTCGTACTGTAAACCACAGAAAAGCACATCGCCCACTGTAAAGAAATAGAACATTTTCCGATGATGTAATCCACCAAATTCAGGATATTCTCTTACGAATTATTAAATTCGGAGTGACAGAAAACTGATTTATTTAAAAACGCCGTATGCAAAAGTAGTCGACTGTCAGCTGCAGAAGTAAAGAAGAAGATATCGGCTGATTAATCTGCTTTTTCTTGCTCCAAACTATCGTTATTATATCGCCCTTTAAAAATCCACCATCGGTCGACCTCCACACAGAAATACGTGAAATGACCACGACTTCTTAACAGCACAATATGTCCCACCATATGTTTAGGAAAGAAAAGATCACTATATAGATTAAAATACGTCAACATTATATTTTGGGAATCCCTAAAAACTTGGTAATTCACCCCGATTGGTGTGATTTTGCAGGACGTAGCTGTGCACGCTTCGGCGAGCTCCGTGACCGTCTCAGCCCGTGCTCTGAGTGCATGAGTTACGTTAGTTTTAATTTAACTAATGTAGGTTATTACTTTTAATGTACAATATCCAGTCAGTCTTACATTAAAATGAACACATGCTACGAAGATACTGAATTGAAATGTACTGGCTCACCGTTAACAAACTAACTGTACGTTAACAGGTAAAAGAGCCTCACGTGCACATGTACGTGCATAAGAAAGCACATGCACACTCGTGATCCACATTCCTGCCGACGGTTTCATGTTATTCCTCTGACCTACAGATGGAGGTAATGAGTCAAGAAACACAGAGAAGAGAAGAAGAATGCTGGCAGGTAAACAAGGACGCAAACAAGGATACGCACAATAACTGAGTTTGTACCTCCTTGATTCCTTTCCTCAACTCCTCTCCTCGCGTCTTAGTCCCTCCCACGGGAGATGCAAGCGGAGGAGGCGAGGAATAGACGCAAGGAAAAAGGAGTCGAGGCGACAAGCATTTAACAAATGAGACGTCCTTTCCTGCATCATTATTCCAGCTGTGTGTCGCGCCTCTTATATGTCGCACTTCCGCAAAGGATACACCACAAGCCTCCTCGCTCCTCAAGATGCATTTTAGGAATTGGGACGTCCTTCAAGAAGGAGCGCTGAGATCGATTTCCGGGTCACAAGCAGGAGGAGACGAGGAGACACAAAATGGAGAAATGAGAAGTAGCTGAAGAGTTTGGGTGAGTAACATTGTAACGTAGGAATGTTAAAATGTCGGTCTCACCTGGTTGAACTCTAGTCGAGGCCTCCAGGTTGTTATCAGACACCTGTCGAAGTTTATCTACTGGTTGTGATATGAATCTGTAGATTTGACTGAATCACAAGTTTGTTCCCGTCAACACTTTTTCCACTGAAACACCCTGAATGATCGTCGTGTTTGAAGCTGCAGTTTTGAGAACAAACTGTTTTATTTTTGCAGATGAGGCCAAAACAATAAACACACACACACACACACACACACACACACACACACACACACACACACACAGGTAAAGCTTCCATTGTTCCACCTTCAGCTTGTCACAGTCTCATCACGGCTCATTGTGTGGAAGACAAAACCATCGAGCCCATTGATCTGTAAATCAGATTTCTGTACAGCACGCTGCAAACACAGATCCATTGTTTGTTGAAACAATATGGCAGTGAATGATGAGCTGTGTTACTGATAGCAGCAGCACTGATAAACAACAGTCTGCATAACAATGGCCTCGCAGTCACAGCGGAGGGAACGGAGAGAAAAAAACAAAACTGAGACACAACAAAAAAATGCTGGAAAGTTTTTGGAGGAGAAATTAGCAGTCAGAGTGCAACATTATAATTAACTAAATACTCGGAGGCCATAAAAATCCCATTCTCAACCTCTGCAAAAATAATTGCAGTATTATTTTCAGCCTTAATTAAGTGGCTAAGGCTTCTTACAAGTGTAAAAAATTAATCCCTTTTCTAAATCCTATATAATTTAATGTGAGAGAAATCAAATAAATAAGAGGCTGCGGCTCCTCTGTGAGAGGGTTTGATATGGGTGATTAGGTGAGCGCGGCGTGAAGAAGCCCATTAGGATTGTATGGTGTCGTTGCAGCAGCTCCGGGCGGCGGCCCTAATCCACTCCTCAGCCCGCCACCGCCACCACCACCACCGCTCGCCATTTTCTCTCCGACTGCAGCAGCAGCAGCAGCGCCGCAAAGATGAGCAGCCATTGATTGATTTTTATCCCGTTAAGGAGATGGGAGGCAGATAAATGCTGAGGTAATGAGAGGCAATTACCAGCCATGATAAGCTTTATTATGGAGTGAAAGTGTCCTCGTGTCGGCACGGCGACGGGGAGAGCAGGAGAGCTGAGCGTTTTCAGGATAATGAGTGATCACAGGGTTACTGTACGGGTTACATCTCACACAAACTCACTGAACCGGCGCAGTAAAAATATATTTCCTTTAAACTGAAACAAGATGCTGCTGAGCTCGAGGGAGTGGAAGTGGAAGTGGTTACACTTTTATTTTTATGACCCGCAGTTGTTTAAGAAGGTTAAAGATTCAATAATTAACAAACTGTTTCAGCTACGGAGCAAATGTTTTGTGTTGGTCTCAATCAGGTGTGCAGCAGGTGAAACGGGAAGTCTCCAGATGTGTCCAACAAATGTTAAACACTGAATTTTGAGATGTGTAACTCAGTGACGATGTAAACCGGTACGTGCAGAATGTTTCTGGCGAGGAGATCCCCGTCTCCCTTAGTGGTGCAGCCGTTCAACAACCTACGGTTCGGTTTGTATTGTGGTTTTTGGGTCACAGTTTCCAACCCGGTCTCACAGGAAGGCGTATAAATACCACGACAAATAAGATAAGAGATAATGCACAAAGCGTTTAGCGTGCAATAAGAACGCCTTGCTTGATTTCCGCGTGTCTTTTGTACACCACCTATCCTCAACTGACTGCAATGTAAACACACCCACGTATAAATGCTACGATAAGAGTTAATGACGTAGAATAAGAAGAGAGAAAGACCACTTACGGGACATATTACGTTTTTATTGACGTTGTTTCTGTACATGTTTTACTTAGTTTTCTTACTTATTTTAAGGCCAACCATGATGTTTTCCCTTAACCTAACTAAGGGCTTTTCTTGCCTGAACCTAACGTGGACGTTTGCGTGGCGTACAGATGAAACGCTTGTGGCCCTTTATAACCACCTAAAGCTTCGGTTATGCTCTCCGCGAGGACGGTCACACGGACATGAGCTGACGTGGAATCGTGCCGTGGAAACATTCGTATCTTTTCTACTCCGTGCGTGTTTCTCCTCGCAGCAAACCGTCATTCTTAAAGCTCCTCAACGTTCTCCATTTTCTCCGCGCGTCCACGTAGTTAGAAACATTTGGACGTGAACAGACACGTGAAATCCTGCCTGTCTGATGGTGTGATGTCTTGATGTTCGGCCGTGCGGACCGTCGCGGATGCGGGAAGCATAAATCACGTTTAATCCGTCATCAGAGGTCCGATAGAAAAAAGAGCTGTGAGATGATGTTTCCCTTTTTATATTGTTTCATTCGATGTTTTTTTAAGCTAAAGAGGAAAAGATTTAGTAAAAAAAAGAAGTCAGTAAAATACCCAAATTTTTGTAGTAATTTGTTTTTGATGTGTTGACCCCTCAGGTTGATTTAGAGACCCTTTAACAAGGCCCAGACCCCCAGGTTGGGAACCCCTGTCTACCACAGCACCGTTGTGTTAGTAACTGCTCTCTGGTGAAGCTCGCTGGGTTGGACCGCCTGCAGCTCTGCATACAGAGGGAAATGAGTGAAGCTGCTGGGATGTACATACCGTTGTTACCGTTGTTATCTGATCCTCTCGGGAGATGAAACCAGCGAGTGATTTAAAAGAATTCTTAACATGCGCTCATCAAAACGGTGCACGGAACCTCAAAGGCAACTTTTGATCAGACGCTTAAAAGTTTGATCAGAAGTGTGCGTCGTGTGATGAGCCGGGAAAGAGAGAATAACAGAACATCTTGATCTGGCAAATGAAATAAGGAGGTTGGGTAATAAATAAAGACAGTGTTCCTTCATTCAGTATGAAAGAGGAATCAAATCCATCTCTGAAGTTTAGGATGTTTTTTTAATCCGTTCACTCTGGTTCCAGGTGTTAACGCTGAAATGTGAATAAATGAATAAATCAGGTTTCTCTTTGAGGTAGAACACATCTTTGACTAGACAGGAGGACTGGAAACGGCAGCTTTAATTGGCACATCCAACTGTTTTTGTTCCGGATTGGCAGTCGAGCCTGATGGAGTAGAAAGCGTCTGACGTGATGATCGTCTGACGTGAAGCCGGCAGCAGTCAGACGGGCGAGCTCGGTCCGTTGCTGTCGGTCCATTACTGCTGCAGCTCGGAGACAAACTGCTGCTGTCGGGTGAACACAGAAAACCTGCTGTGAGGTTCTGCTTCTGAGTCCTGCTGATGCACTAATTCATGAAATCAAGTCGTATGTAATCCATGTTGGCTAATTGTGAACCAGGAAGTATAATGAATGACAAACGCCGCGTAGGGAGGAGGTCGGGATGGATGGGTGGGTCTAAAAACACCAGACTTTCACCAGGAGACCGGCGTTCGTGTCCCGTGTGAAACCGGATTTATTTGGCACGTAACTTCCGTACTAAAGTAACGCCACTTCTGGAGTTATTTAAACCCAAACCACCATCTTTTCTTAAACATAAAGAAGTAGTTTCCTGTGAAGATGGAAGTTTATTTTGAAAACACTGTATGCATGTAACGAGTGGAAAGTGACACGTGTTGCTGGACATTTGTAGGAAAACACACGTGTCTAGATGAGACAGTGGATAACACCATTATAGCGATGATGCCATGCACAGAGACGCCACTGAATTCATTCAGCAACTCCTCGACTACAACTGAGCCAAAGCAGATATAAATAACACAAAGCACATAGATTCTATAAAGGTTTTAGTCAGGATAGGACCAGGAGGACTCTCCGTTTGGCACACTTGGATACCCAAAGTGTGCCAAATGGGTTTTCTTCCTCTTGAAAGGGAATCTGGCTCTAAAATACTCCTGATATCCACTACAGGAGACTCTGTGACCACAGTGGAGCCTTTAACCATGACATTCACCCTGTGCATCATCACATTCTACCATTGTGCATCATCACATTCTACCATTGTGCATCATCACATTCTACCGTTGTGCATCATCACATTCTACCGTTGTGCATCATCACATTCTACCATTGTGCATCATCACATTCTACCATTGTGCATCATCACATTCTACCGTTGTGCATCATCACATTCTACCATTGTGCATCATCACATTCTACCATTGTGCACAGTAGAACATCAATAAAAAGTATATAATTTTGACTCCAAATAAAGTCGTTTTATTCTAATAATGAAATATGATCAAGTAAAAAGAGGTGAACAGCTCTGTTCTGCTGTTTGAGGTGAAGTGGGATAGAAACATGAACAAGTGAACTGGAGCCGACCTCATGGCTTCCTTTATAAACACAGGTGTGTGTCTTTCCAAATCATGTCCAATCATCAACAGGTGGACTCCAATCAAGCTGCAGAAACACCTCTAAAGGTGATCAGAGAGAGAAACGGGCGACACCTGAGCGTCACAGCAAAGACAGATTTAAGAACACTTCTTACATGTCAATGTGATATTTCACTTCTTTCTTTTTGATAAATTAAATTCCTGTTTTCACTTTGTCATGAGATATTGAGTGCAGATTGATTTTAGCACAAGACTGCATAACAACATGTGAACAATTGAAGGAGTCTGAATGCTCTGAAACTAAAAACAGCTCATTATATTCTTCCTCGTTCAACATCTTTCTGTCTCTGTGAAATAAGTTTTGAACACGACTGCAGCAGGTTTCAATAAAGTTTCAGGCCGACATTTTTTACCTGTTACACCTAAAAACAGTCTCCTCGGTGAGATTTATTTCCTCTTCTTTTGTGTCGGGCTATTTCAAAAATTGCTTTCGTGCAAAATTGAGCTTTACAAATAAAGTTGAAATTGAACATGAACACCTCATATCTGCTAAAAAAAACAACAGGACTTTTTGTTTGGTTGTTTTGCTGGAAGGAGGAACACAGCAGCTATTTTCTCTCATGTGTATTTTGGAGGCGATACAGGAAAAATGATCTGGTGTCAGAAAACTGATTCAACAGCGAAACAACAACAACTGAGCTTCTCACTTCATGGAGGAAAAAATAAAAGATGGAGAGACGGAGGTGTGTGTGTGTGTGTGTGTGTGTGTGTTTCTTGTTTTGTTTTTCTGTCCTGATGCTTTATATGTTTTCATTCACTGCTGATCCTGACTCAAGGTGATAAACATGGAAATAAAAACCCGCCTTTGTATGTTTTCATTTCCTGTTTAGAAGCACGAGCTCCTTTCTGTGAGCACTCACACAGCTGAAAACCAAGGGCAACGTCACACAATAATCCTGTCTAACATCCCCACTAATGGCCAGAAAGCATTTATTATCCACAACGGGAATTTTAATAAACTTCTAATGGGAGGAGTTTGAAATCAAAAGGTGATTCATGCACGGCGAGATCTTTTCAAGGTTTTTCTCCTTTCAAAGCGCCGCCCGCCTCGATCAGCACTCAGAATTAAAAAGGTGTCATTAAAAGCAGCAGCAGATGAAAAGTTCAGGAACAACACAAACACACACACACACACACACACACACACACACACACGCAGTATGAATACCTTTCACACCTGTCGTATCCTTGACTGACGACTGCCGTCTCCTCACAGGAGCGTCTCACAAACTTTCAGCAGAACGACGAACAGACCAGAGACACAAACTAAACTTCGTACTCGATGCTTCCGACAGACAGAAACTACTCAGGTATTCAAACATGCTTCACTTTACTGCATGTTCTCATCAATATCTCAATAATAGTTACACTACACGGCCAGAAGTATGCAGACAGCTGGACATCACGCCCAGATGTGATAGGTGAACTCCTCTAATTTCAGTCTTTCTACCAGATATTGAACCTGCTGCAGGTGTGATGTTGGGTCATCAGGTCTGGCTCATAGTCCGCGTTCCGGTTCATCTCAAACATGATGGATGAGGTTAATGTCACGTTCAAGTTCTTCTACCAAACTGGGAGAAACGTTTCTGTTGAAACAAACGGTTAAAGGTGCTTTTCACATAATGTCCAATGTCATTCCTCTCTCTCTCCCCATGTTGACATTTTTCCCGTTTTGTGGATATTTTTCACATTTTTCAGACTTTTCTTGGACATTTCTGCATATTTTCTGGACAATTTGTAACATATTTTTTGAACATTTTTTTTGGCATTTTTCACACATTTTTGGACTTTTTTTCCTAATATTTTTTGCACATTTTGTGGATATTTTTCACAAATTTTCGAACATTTTTTGCATATTTTCTGGACATTTTTTTCACATATTTTTGGGGACATTTTTCACATGTTTGTTTGGACTTTTTTCCACATATTTTCCCAGGATATTTATTATTTTGAACAATTTTTGGGACTTTTTTCCACATATTTTTCGCTCATTTTCACATATTTTCCCAGGATATTTTTAACATTTTTCAGACGTTTCTTGGACTTTTTTTCACAAATGTTTGCTCATTTTTTGCATATTTTCTGGACATTTTTCTAAGTATTTTTAAGTGACATTTTTCACATAATTTTCGGACATTCACACATTTTTCTGGAAATATTTCACATATTTTTAATAAAAAATTTTTCTGACTCTCTACACTGATTATCAACCAAAACTAAAGTATGTGGGTTTATTTTTTATTGTTTTTATGTGGTTTTCTTTTGGACCTTACTCTATACTGGACACGCATACACAGAGATGTAACTGCAGTTGGGTTGAGATTTGTGAGGTGACCTATGTCTCAGTGTTGACATGGGTCAACAGTGTTGTAGTTTTCTTTAATATAAAATGACTTCAGACAGACTTTAACTCAATGCAGCTTTTCTGAAGCCTTTTTGATGAAAAGCACAAAGACCAGAAAAGACCAGCACGGTGTTATTTAGTCACTAATTCTTTTATTCTAACAAAGTTTTATCTATAAACTATCTTCTATTAGTGTGCATGATTAGTTAAGTACTAGGAGTGATCACACAAACTCGTGCATGAGTGTGTCATAAGTTAAAAACGTGTCATTAAATACAGATACAGTCACGGTCTGTCTACACGGGAGGTGATTTGTTTTTCAGCCGTCAGTCACATGAGCGTGATGACGGAGCAGATACAACCCAGCTGTCTGCACAGGCTCGACCCAAGGTATATTTTTACCCTTCAAGTGTATTTTACCTGTGTAACTACGGTGACTGTGTGATTGTGTGTTGGACTCTGAGTGCTGCCAAAAAGCACTCAATACTGTACCTGAACACATCCTGTGTGGACGGAGCTGTGAAGCTGCTGCTGGTGCGATGTGGGCTGTGTACACTTTGTGTGAGTCAAGTTCTTCTGAACCTTTTACATGAAAAACATAACAGAAAAGAAATGTTTGCACATCTCTTGCTATCTCGCTCCCAACTCCTCTCTTACTCTACAAGGACCTGATAAATGTACATTATATGCTACGTAGATGTTCCCAAATCATCCCCACCATAACAAGTTGGTCGAGGCAGATGGACGCCCCGCCCAGAGTCTGGTTCTACACGAGGTTTCTTCCTGTTTTTCCTTCCTGCTGTCACCCAAACGCTAGCTCACGTTTGCTCAAATTAAAGACGCCGGATGCAAAATGTCTACAAAGAGATGCAAAACGTCTACAAAGAGATGCAAAATGTCTACAAAGAGACGCAAAATGTCAAGAAAGGGACGCAGAACGTCTACAAAGAAATGCAAAATGTCCAAAAATAGAAACAAAATGTCTACAAAGAGATGGAAAACATCTACAAAGAGACGCAAAATGACTACGAAAAGATGCAAAACAACTACAAAGAGATGGAAAATGACCAATAATAGACACAAAACGTCTACAAACAGACACAAAATGTCTACAAAGAGACGCAAAACGACTACGAAGAGATGCAAAATGTCCAAAAATAGAAGCAAAATGTCTACAAAGAGATGGAAAACATCTAAAAAGAGACGCAAAACGACTACAAAGGTATGAACAATGACCTAATAGAGACGCAAAACGACCACAACGAGATGCAAAACATCTACAGAGATAGAAAATTATCAAAAATAGACACAAAACGTCTACAAAAAGACACAAAATGACTACGAAGAGATGCAAAATGACCTAATAGAGATGCAAAATGACTACAATGAGATGCAAAATGACCTAATAGAGATGCAAAATGACTACAATGAGATGCAAAACATCTACAGAGATGGAAAATTATCAAAAATAGACACAAAATGTCTACAAAGAGACGCAAAACAACTACGAAGAGATGCAAAACGACCACAAAGAGATGCAAAACGACCACAAAGAGATGCAAAATGACCTAATGGAGATGAAAAATGACTACAATGAGATGCAAACCGTCCACACAGAGACGCCAAACAACTGCCTGTATATGAAAAGTGCCATAAAATAGCTTCTGTTGTGATTTGCTGCCATATAAATAAAATGAAGTTGACTTAACCACAGAGTTCCCCGGAGGGTGTTGCAACCAGCCACCAAACTTCCTAAAATACCCGTCTGCATCACAGTCACACAGCACATTATGAACACGCAGCTCCCAGAGAGACCGAGAGACAGACAGCGAGTTGATTTCCAGCGTCCAGCTGAGCAGCAGCCGCTCTGTCTTCACATTATTTTATGGCGCTCGGCTCAGCGGGGAGCAGAAAGCCTCAGAGCCAAACTGTACCTACTGCTGGATGAATTTCCAGCTCCGAAAATATTACATTTCCTGTGTGCCGAGATGGAAATCAGTATTCTAACCCAAAGCAAAAATATGATTAATTGCTCCCCGCCTGAATCCAGGCATGAGGGTAATAAGCCTGACTGGAGGAGTTTCTCTATTCAAGCTATTCAGCTCTGCTCGCGTATGTGCAAATACATTTTTTAATGCATGCACTACATTAGAAATATCCACAGAAAATTGAATTTGGATAGTTACATGTGTAAGTACCAAGCTGGATTCAGATGAGGCTAAATGAGAGAGGAAAGAAAGAGAAAAGGGAGAGACTGTCTGCAGCTCTTTGATACGCTGAACAAATAGCAGCGTTGAAAGCTCCCATTTTTCTCTCTCCTCTTTGGCTTTTAACGCCGAGTCTCAAATGCCAAAGTCAGGGAATCTTTTCATTAGTTTTGGGCTCAGACACATGCTGAAATAAATGCAGCTTTTTTTCATTGTGATGTGTGTTAAATATTTCAAAGATTTCCGGCCTCCTTTCACAGAGCGAGAGAGGCAGGCGGAGGGCAGGGAGAATGGGACGGCGGCGGCGGAGAGAAAAGGAAACGCTGAGGCGAGAGGTTGATCTGCTCGGCTGAATATTTCTCTCATTGTGTTATCAGGAAGGAGATAATGTGTCGGCGTGTTTGCTGTCAGCGGAGCCGCAGAGCTGCATGTTCGCTGCTGCTGATGAACTTCAGGCCTCCTGGAGACAGATTACACTGAAGGGAACTCTGCTGCCTGCTGGGCTGTTTGGTCCAGTTTCCCTTTGAGCATCTAAAACATGAGAACCAGCAGCTGGTTTAAAGCCTCCAAAGTTCTCTGACGGTCAGCTGATAGCTGCTTATTCTGAGCTGTGAGTTGAGAACTAAAGAATGATGCTGCTGTTTGTATCGGCTCGTCTCAGGATCGATGCTTTAAAGGAGAACTCCACCAATTTTACACCTCGGCGTGTTTCCAGGTACACAGGTGCATAAAGTCTTTAGTGTCTCCAGAGGCAGCTGAGTGAAGTCTGATTACTGTCCTCAAGTGATGTCACGGAGGCATGGACGGATTACTGAACGCCAACAGGTTTCTTGTTGGGAAGTCACAAAGAGATGCAAAACTACCAGAACGAAACGCAAAACGACCCCAAAGAGACGCAAAACATCTACAAAGAGATGCAAAATGTCCAAAAAGACACGCAAAACAACTACATAGAGATGCAAAACGACTAGGAAGAGATACAAAATGTCCAAAAAGACATGCAAAACGACTACTAAGACATGCAAAATGTCCAAAAAGAAACACAAAACAACTACATAGAGATGCAAAACGACCAAAAAGAGATACAAAATGTCCAAAAAGAGACACAAAACAACTACAAAGAGATGCAAAATAACTACTAAGAGATGCAAAATGTCCAAAAAGACACGCAAAACAACTACGAAGAGATGCAAAATGTCCAAAAAGACATGCAAAATGACTACTAAGACATGCAAAATGTCCAAAAAGAAACACAAAACAACTACATAGAGATGCAAAACGACCAAAAAGAGATGCAAAATGTCCAAAAAGAGACACAAAACGACTACGAAGAGATGCAAAATGACTACGAAGAGATGCAAAACAACCAAAAAAATGTCTCTCTTTGTATCTGTGGCTCTTGTTGTTGTGTGGGAGGGGTGGGGGGCCGTACATGTCTGAGCCCAGGTTGGTGAGTCTTGGTTGGGGCTGAAGGGTATTATGGGTGGACTGGTTCTACTGGATTAACTGTTCTAATATAGTAGTATAGTTGAAGTATTTCTAGTAGGTTAGATGAGTACAGTAGGTATGATGGAGGAGCTGTAAAGTGTTGGTCGCCCCATCAGAAGGATCTTATTTTGGTATTGTAGAGTAGAACTTTATATTTCAGGCTGTGTACATATTTATAAAAGGGAAAGGTCCTCCTGTGTGTGTGTGAGCTGGAGGCGTCTGGATATCAGCCATCGGGCCGGTCGCTCGGTGCAGCGCTGGATTATTTACACATTCGACCTCCAACCCAGAACAACAACAAACAGCTCAGCGCTCGCCGCTCGCTCCGCCCGGCGCTCGGGCAAATTGGACGATTACGGGTCGCGACACCGACGGTTCGGCGCTAACGTTCATCTCACATCTCCTCCCAGGTCAGAAATAGACTCCGCCGTCTCACTGATTCCTCCCATATCGACAAGATTTGACATTTCCATCTCACTTTCATTCTCCGTCGTTTTTAAGATGATTCTTTACTATGGAGTGACAGGTGAGAGAGAGGAGAGTGATGAGACCGCCCCGAACAAGAAGAAAGATAACAGCTAGTGGGATCAAACAGGAAGTTTCTTTGTTTATCTGCCTCCTCTCATCCTGAATAAGAATGAAGAAGAGGCCTCGCTGATATGAGGAAGTATCCGTAGACTGAGTGGTCAGCAGCAGGTCACTAGAGGAACGTTTGGCTTCATGTCTCACGTTCTCATCATGCATTGAGTTTTAAAAAGGCAGAGAAAGAAAGAAACACGTCCACTGTTTAGGAACATTTGTAGATTGTCGTTATGATCATGCTGGAAGTAAAGAAGCGTCCAAAATCATCTCCAACCTCTGTACCTGCAGGTGAACTCACCTGTAGTACTGTACGAGTACCGTACTGTAGTACGAGTACTGTTCTGTAGTAGACAGTGTGTAGGATTTGGGGACATCTAGTGGTGTGGTTGCAGATTGTATAGGACCCCTCCGCTCACTCCTCCCTTTCCAGGATTAACGTGAGCCGCTGAGTGCTAAACCGCGGTAACGTCGTCGGCCTCGCTCTGAGGTCATCCATACCATAATAACATTACTTCAGGAGCAACAGAAGTCAGACGTAGTCATAGACAAATAACGTCTACAAACAGACATAAAAACATTTACAAAGAGATGTAAAATGTCCAAAAAGAGACGCAAAACGTCTACAAATTGATGCAAAATGACTACGAAGAGATGCAAAATGTCCAAAAAATTACATAAAATGACTACAAAGAGATGCAAAATGTCCAAAAAGAGACACAAAATTACTACAAAGAGATGCAAAATGTCCAAAAAGAGACATGAATCAACCACAAAGAGACACAAAACCTCTACAAAGAAACACAAAACATCTACAGAGAGATGCAAAATGACTACGAAGAGATGCAAAATATATATTATAATAATAATAATAATAATACATATTATTATGAAATGCAACCCAGTTGGCAGAATAAAACATAAAACAACGGATAACCTCGATGTTTCTGAACCCAAAACACGTTTCATATCAACATTTCTACATACGTGTACATCAACTTTATAGTGTTTTAACCGCTCGTGGCGCTTTTGCCGTTTCTAAACTCTATTCTCCATCAGGTTTAGGTAACAACACTACTTGGTTAGGTTTAGTAAAAGTTCATGTTTGGGGTTCAGATAAGTATGTTGGTTTCACACGAGACACGAACACCGTCCTCTTAGTCCTGTGTTTGATCTATCCATCCACCCCGACCTCCTCCATACAACATTTCATCAGTATGCAACTTATACTTAACTTACTAACTCTTATTCATCAGAATATAACATATGTCTATCCTTTTTCCACTACTTTTAAATAACTGTGCATGTTCCCGAGCGCAGCGGTCCTCCTCCCTCTCCCGCTGCCATGTGTTCATGTTTCAGACGTCGGAGGCGGCTGCAGCTGCTCGCTGTCTGAAAGCTCCCTTAGTCTGGTTTTGAACTGTCTAGTAACAAGGTGACAAAGTTCATTCATACAGTGAGAGGATGGATGCTACGTGTGTGTGTGTGTGCGTGTGAGTGTGCGTGTGTGTGTGTGAAGCAAAGGTTAAGCAGGGTTTGTACAATGTCTGTAAACTCAAACTCTGCCGGCACAAACACAAACCTCAGCAGGCGTATGATACGATCAAAGCGTTCCTCCGACGTCGACCTGGAAATGCTCCGAAAAACATCGACATCAAATGAAGAGCAGGAAGACATCAGAGAGGAAAACAGCTCAAAGTACATCCAACACCTCCCCCACAACACACACACACACACACACACACACACACACACTGAGAGGGTCAACGAAGTGTGTGTAGGTGTGTGTGTTGCTTTCAGTTTAGATGAACCAGTTTAACCCATCAGGAGATCACAGCAGCTCTCTGAGCAGAGACTCACAGTCAAATGAGAAAGATCAGAGTTCCAGTCCATCTTAATATCTCAATAATTTACTTTTTGTGTACAGAAAAATCAGTTTTCCTTGGAGGTAATGGTGTTTAACTTGCAGCACTTTAAGAAAATCAGTTGAAATAATCTCCAGTGTTGGAGAAAAGATCTGCTTCTGCTCTCAAAGACACTTGGAAATAAAGTGGAAACTTTGTAATTGGTCGCTATCCGTTAAAGTCGTACGTATCTCCAACGTTTCATGAGATAAGAGGAAAGAGCTGCTTAAAGCTTCATGACTCTTTCTATAGAACGGAAGGCTAAAGAAACCCACCAAAAACTCATTACAGGGTTTCTTCTCCGGCGTTATACGTAGAAAGACTTTCCTTTAGTTCATCTGGTTTGAACAGAGATCCCTGGTGATCACTGGGTTTGAGCTCCCAGTACGAGAAATGAACTGGATATCTGTCTTGCTGGTGGCGGATGGTGGAAGACGAGTGTCCCAACATCCTGAGGAAGATTTCTGCACAACTGCAGGTCAAATGTCCATGAAGAACTCTGTGGATACTCCTGGTTGGTTCCCAGAGGATGGTTCCTAATCATATTGTTGACCCCTGACCTTTCCTCTTGCACAATCATCAGACCAAAATATCCATTTCCATGGTTCAGAGACAGAAAATCAAACATGCTCTCATCCCAACTCATTACATGCCGCCACTTTGTCTCACCCCTTGGCGTCACTTTAGGTTCAGGCAAAAAATCCTACTATAGTTCAGTTTAGGAAAGAACTACATGGTTGGACTTAAAACTACTATGTTTGTACAGTGAAGATGACACTGAACGTTGTGAACACGGGACATGAACATGGGACATGAACACGGGACATGACCAGCGGTCTCCTGGATGAAAGCCCTGTGTTTGTTGGACCCATCCACCTCTCCTCCTTCCCGCCAGGTGTGTCTGTTTCGCTCCGTAAACGACATCACCTCACTCCCAGCGCACGTTCCCTGAGTGTTTACTGTTTCCGCGGATGGGTTCACATTATAGTTAATAAAACGGCCGATGCGTTTCATACCAGCGCTAAAGGGGGCCACGTGCGACCGAACGTCATCTTCTTAAAATCTTTCTTACTTTTGTATTAACACCTTTTCTTTTTTTATATAATTTTTGGGTGAATTTTAAAGGTCCTATACCGGACTGGAACAGAACCTTTCAAACCCCCTAAACCACCAGAGCACCTTTCCTCTAATCTCCATCTGTAATGGCTCAGAGGAACTTTAAACCTGAACCCAGAAGCACGACAAAGTTTACTTTTACTTGAATCAAAAGGCAGTAAAGGGTCAAAACCAGGTGATCAGTTAGAAAAAGAAAGACTCATCCAGATAGTGGCCGGGCAGGTGCTCATGGTGGATCAGGACACCGGTCAGGCAGGTAGAAACAAAAGCTAGAAAACCAGGACAAATGCAAACGAGAGACAATCTGTGAGAATGAGAGGAGATGGGCCGGTCGATGTACTGCAGGGCTGATGAGGGAAATAGGAAGCAGGTGAGCAGGTGAGCAGGTGGGCGGGGGAATGAACACTAGGAGCTGGCTGGAGTTGTGACTACAAGTTTGAAAATAACAAAAAAATCTGGAAGTGTGGAGTTAGAAAGAAGTGAGACCTCTGTAGCTGCTGCTCATCTCTGCTCCAGGCTCCAGGCTCCATTAGCCTTTAACTAGCATTACACACCCAAACGTCTGACCAAAGTGTCGGCGGTGGAGTTACATTGTTGGTATTGTTGGCGCCAGGTTTTGACGAGGAATAAGTGTAAAAAAAAGTAGAAAAGCCGTCATCCCTGCAGCACTCTATTAGAGTCTGACGATGTTAAAGGAGCGCAACGATAAATCAGTGGAGTTCTGTTTAAGCTGTGAAGAGTTCACAGTCTTTTGTAGATCTATACGCTTTATATATATATATATATATATATATATATCTGCTTCCTTTAAGAGTTATTCTACCTGTTTGCTGCCTGCTGTTAAAACTACATTCTGATAAGATGAGGTTAAGATGCAGCGTCCTCCTTGAAGCCCTCATTAGTTTATACTCCCAATACTCACAATGAAATTACTACAAACACACTGAGACGCATTGAACCTTTACCTCCCCACAGTAACAATACTCACACTCACAGTAACAACAATACTCACACTCACAGTAACAATACTTATACTCACAGTAACAATACTCAGACTAACAGTAACAATACTCATACTTACACTAATAATACTCATACTCACAGTAACAATACTCATACTTACAGTAACAATACTCAGACTCACAGTAACAATACTCATACTTACAGTAATAATACTCATACATACAGTAATATTACTCATACCGACAGTAATAATACTCATACTCACAGTAATAATACTCATACTCACGGTAACAATACTCATACTCACAGTAACAATACTCATACTCACAGTAATAATACTCATACTCACAGTAACAATACTCATACTTACAGTAATAATACTCATACATACAGTAATATTACTCATACCGACAGTAATAATACTCATACTCACAGTAATAATACTCATACTCACGGTAACAATACTCATACTTACAGTAATAATACTCATACTCACAGTAACAATATTCATACTCACAGTAACAATACTCAGACTCACAGTAACAATATTCATACTCACAGTAACAATACTCAGACTAACAGTAACAATACTCATACTCACAGTAACAATACTCATACTCACAGTAACAATACTCAGACTCACAGTAACAATATTCATACTCACAGTAACAATACTCAGACTAACAGTAACAATACTCATACTCACAGTAACAATACTCATACTCACAGTAACAATACTCAGACTCACAGTAACAATATTCATACTCACAGTAACAATACTCAGACTAACAGTAACAATACTCATACTTACACTAATAATACTCATACTCACAGTAACAATACTCATACTTACAGTAACAATATTCAGACTCACAGTAACAATATTCATACTCACAGTAACAATACTCAGACTAACAGTAACAATACTCATACTTACACTAATAATACTCATACTCACAGTAACAATACTCATACTTACAGTAATAATACTCATACTCACAGTAACAATACTCAGACTCACAGTAATAATACTCATACTCACAGTAACAATACTCAGACTCACAGTAATAATACTCAGACTCACAGTAATAATACTCAGACTCACAGTAATAATACTTCCCCCACACACCTTGTGTTTCATTGTGCCTCCATCCTCCCGTCCCCTCTCCCCTTTCCTCTCTCTCTCTCTGTTCACGGCCTTATCTGCTCTCCACCAGGTTATTAGTTCCTTTGCCATCGCCATGGCAACAAAGCGCTGCGCCTGCCTTACTGCCGTCCATTATGTTTCAGAACAGAGAGAGAGAGAGAGAGAGAGAGAGAGAGAGAGAGAGATGTAGTGGAGAGGAGGATCAAAGCAGCTCGGTCACTACGGCGACGAGCGAGGATGAAACCAACAGTGAGTCTCTTTCTACTCCAAACCATAGTGGACCCCCTCTGTGTGTGTGTGTGTGTGTGCGTGTGTGTGTGTGTGTGTGTGTGTGTGTGTGTAACACGGAGTTATAAATGTTGTCGCTGTGTGTGTTTGTGTCTAAATTCTGCAGCAGTCGTGACTCATTACGGCCTAAATTTACACCCCAAGTGTCAACTAAATTACATACAGATACACAATGTGGCCAAGGACACCCCCCCGCCCACGTCCTTTAGTGTGTGTGTGTCTCCTGGTTTAGTCCTCTTATAGTTCCACTGAAGGGAAATCTGAATGCTTCACCACACACTGATACACAGACAGCTAAAGTCTGATATGGATGAACCAGACTGGTCGGCACCTCATCATTTAACCTGCGTCTATTAAAAACAAGGTGTTTCAAGAGTTTAGTATAAATGATGATTATGTCAGGATACTAGAAGCAAACAGAAGAAGGCAGAATACTCACTGCTCTGGTGCTTGTTTTGAGAAAATAAGACTCTTTGGGGTCAATAAAAGATCAAATTGACTTCATAAAATGTTCATTTTAGTGGTGTACGCAGGTTTGGTGACAGAGATGTTCATGAGTCATAAATTATTAGTCAGAGTCCAAATCAGGACATCGTTCCAACAGAATATTTATATTTCTTGTTTTGAAATGTATCCAGTGTTAATGTGTACAATACCATTAAGCACAACGCCCTTCAGAATAAAGAGAAAGTAACACTGATGTTCAAACCTGATGTTGACATTAACTCAAACACGACTTCATACAACAGCAAAGACTAAAGAGCCTTTCACACAGAACGCAGCAACAGCACCACTGGGCTCTGAAACACCTTATTTCTAACGGCTTGTGCGGCGTAACTGCAGCTTTTCTCTGCGGCAAGCAAAGCGCGAGTGGAGCGGGCAGCTCGAAGTGCGCGTAGCCCAGAGTTCAAACTGGTTCAGACTGGCGTCCTGCGTGAACACGGTTTAAAGGATCTACAGTTCATGGCCTAAAATTCGCCTGCAGCTGGCGCTTCAATGGCGGATTTGGCAAATTGGAGAAGCGAGCGCTTTTCTGTCGTGAAAAAATGTTTTGAAAGGCTAAACGCCAATAAATATGTTTTTAAGCAGAATATATCATTGGATAAAAACATTTGAATTTTAGAAATGACTTTGGACAAATAGTATAATACTAATAATATCAGTGTAGCCTGATCTTTATCTGGAACTGTGCAGAAATAGTGTGTTTTTTATGCATAAACAAAGTGTGCAGCATTCAGATGTTGATTTAGAATTTTAATATCAACGTTAAGAATGAAGCTTCGAAGCCTCCAACTGTTCTGTTCAGCCCTGGAATTGTCTCATATTGATGAGAGGTGGCATATTGTGAAGGGAGGACAGGGACAGGTCTGTGGTCGTTGGCCGGTGGACTCTCCCATCAACAACTCCATTTGACTGCATCTGAGCAAATGCACGAGAACTTAATCAACTCCCTGTGTTTAATAAGCAGAATGTACCCACAGATGGGCGCACGTATATTTGCTACTTACACAACGTGGGCGTGAAAATGACAACTGCGCTGGTCTGAAACTAGCAACGATAGTCGCGCTGCACTTTGCGCCGCTTTGTATCGGGTGTAAGATAGTAGATATTTAAACATAGCTTATGATAAGGGATTCATTTAGTGCAGGAAAAATAAGATATGTAATTGAAACATTTTCAAATAGTTGTGATAATTTGACTGTTTTGAGAGATGTAGATCTACGATAATAATGTCTGTTTAAGATTAACCTGTGGATTCATACGCGAAAAACTTTGCTATAACAGAAATGACCATTGCCTTGTTCCTTATTGGAAAACTCTTAATGTTGCGTCATTCTTCACGAGTCTGAGTCTGAAGGAGTTTCCAGTCAGAAGTGACTCCAGTAATCTGCTCCTGCAGCGTGTCTTTGGTCCAGATTGTGCTGCTGATGATGCTGCTCTGTATGTTTGGCAGTAACGTGCTCTCACTGTGGTTGGGATGGATTTTATGATTATGTGTGTGGGCTCCACACATCCTGTGAACTGCATGTTTTTAATGCATCAGCCAAGAGCTGCCTCTTCGTCTTCAGGCTGCGTAACGTCCTGTAGAGCTCCCGGACTCTTCCTTCTTCTGGTCCGCAACTATCACACAGTTCTTATTTACAGAGGAGAGAAATGACGTTTCCATCAACAACAATGCAAATAGAATAAAGACTCATCAGATTTGACCTGATGGTCTCCAAGTAAACAAGGAATTCAGGTGCAGATGTTCTCAATTTCATGGAGCAAAAATTGGAAGCAAAAGGAAACACAACTTGTCTCTGTTATATTTCAGTTTTTTGTACAAATGAAACACTGGATCTGTTATTTAGTGAACTTTAGAGACACATTTTTATACCTTTACACTGTTTCCAGTCTTTGTGCTAAGCTAAGCTAAGCTAACTGTGTCTTGGTTCTAGCTTCATATTTATGGTACAGACATGAGAGTGGTAGAAATGTGTTCATCTAATACTCTGCTAAAATAAAAGTTGTGTTTCCAAAATGTTTTAACTATTCCTTTGAGTTAGCTGAAATGCTAACTCGTTAGCTTGGAGGTTAAAATACAGCATCCTGCAAGTGATTCAAGAGTTAAAGGTCTTATTGATAAAATATTTATGTAGAAGAATAATTACAAAAATTATAAATAAAAGTCGCTTTTACTAAAAAAAAATAAATAATACAATTGTGAATGAATCATTTGGCGGGTCCAAAATGATGTGTTGGTGTTGTTTATCTCTGTGGAAGATATCTGACGTTTGGTTCCCATTTCTAACAAGGCTTGACGTCAAGTGGCTGAATGTTATCAATGTTAATAGCACCTTTAAAGAAAAAAGGAGGAGGAAACACGAGGAAGTGATTCGGAAGCAGCCGAAATGATAACTTACAGGTCAAACTTATAACTGGATCTATTGGATTTATTGTTCCGGATTTTAAATGTAAAATCTGTTAGTGTAGACCTGCTAACAAAATCCCAAATATAAGATCTGTTAATACAGTGAATAACACTATAATAACTATATTTAATATTTGTTTCTGATGCTGTTTAAATCATCTCCATGCAGCCTTACACACTCTCCCACTACAGCCCCGAGTGTGCCGGTGTTGTGAGCGAGGTGGATCCCCGTCTCCCCTGTGCCTCCGTGTTACACGACACGATGCCGCCGTGAATCGAGAGGCTCTCTGAAACGCGAGAAGGTTCGGCAGAGTTCAGCGGGAGGAAGAAGCAGATTAGTAAGCAACATTAAAAAAACGTATCAAGCATATGAAACGTGTCAGTTAGAGAGGGGAAAAATCTGGAAAGCTACTTAGAGTGGAGCTGCGGCACTTAGGCCCAATTAGAATGCATATTTTAAGTGGAGTTAAACCTGGTGAAATATTCATGATGTGCCCCACTGCTGCAGGAGGAAGAGGTGGTGGAGGAGGTGGTGATGAGGTGGAAGGATCGGCCTCCGGGGGGCGCCATGCTCCCATGGAGTGGCGTGAAGAGGCGAGCGGCTCTGCTGCTGCTGCTGCCCACTCAGCCTGCTGCAGAGAGGATGAAAGGATGGAGAGCAGTGAAGACAGGTGTGATGGACAGACAGACAGACAGACGCTTTACATTAGTCTGCTCTGCTGACGCTCTCATCCTTCAGTGGTTTACTGTACAGAAGCAGCTTCAGCTCTTCCATCAACACACAGAGAAACAGAGTCACCGTTCAGTAGCAGCAGCGACGGCACACTGCGGCCTCCAGTCACCGCTCATCACAACAACCACAACAACCACATCGTCTTCTGAAGACGGTTTTGTTCCATCTGATACAACAGATACGCTTCAGTCTCTACTCGGGTGTCGATGAGATGACTGACAACACACTGTCACATCTGTCACATCTGTCACAACTTAGACCTGTAGCTAGAAACTGAAGTGAAACGAGGAAGTGTTTGGTGATATACTGTGCAGTGAAAGGAATATTGTATATAAATGTTTTGTATCGGTGATGACAATGTGTTTGAATTGAATGCATCACACTGTTTATATAAATACACAGGTGTGTACAGGTACAGATGTGTAAAGGTGTCATTGTGAACCTGTGAACATAAGCTAACAGGTTCTGTTTACATTGGGTGTTACCTGCCAAAGCTTTAGTGGATGGTTGAGGTTGAGGTGTTGAATTCCTTCCAAATTAAACAACTGGAAAGTTGAAGTATTAACATCCAGCATTGTTTTACATCCATGTTCCCCAGCTTACAGTCTTCTATTCTTCACCTTTGCTGCTGCATTGCAGCTCATCTTAGTGTGTTACCGCCACCTGTAGATCAGTGAGAGTAGTCTGACAGCATCGGTAGGACTGTGCAGCATGTTCTCATCACAACTCAACACATACTGCCCGTTGGTGTCAAGCCCCGTTGGTGTCCCGCCCCGCCCCGTTGGTGTCCCGCCCTGCCCCGCCCCGTTGGTCACGCCCCATTGGTCACGCCCCATTGGTGTCTCGCCCCCCGTTGGTGTCACGCCCCCCGTTGGTGTCGCGCCCCACCCCGTTGGTCACGCCCCATTGGTGTCACGCCCCGTTGGTGTCACGCCCCATTGGTGTCACACCCCATTGGTGTCACGCCCCATTGGTGTCACACCCCATTGGTGTCACGCCCCGCCCCGTTGGTGTCACGCCCCGCCCCGTTGGTGTCACGCCCTGTTGGTGTAACGCCCCTCACTGTCACGCCCCGTTGGTGTCATGCCCCGTTGGTGTCATGCCCCATTGGTGTCATGCCCTGTTGGTGTAACGCCCTGTTGGTGTCACGCCCTGTTGGTGTAACGCCCTGTTGGTGTCACGCCACGTTGGTGTCCCTTGATTTTAAGTGACAAAACCGCTATAGTTCAGTTGTTAAGTTTTAAGTTTTTTTAAGTTTAAGTTTTTTAGTTTTAAGTTTTATTAGTTAAGGTTTAAGTTTTTGAAGTTTAAGTTAAGTTTAAGTTTAAGTTAATTTTAAGTTTTAGGTTTTATTAGTTTAAGTTTTTTAAGTTTAAGATTTTAAGTTTTTAAGTTTTTAAGTTTTTAAGTTTAAGTTAAGTTTTTTAAGTTTAAGTTTAAAGTTTGAAGTTTTAGCTTTACTTTGTTTTCTTACATGTTAGCCTGAAGATAGTGTCATGTTAGCATGTTTCCAACATGTTTCTCTTTAGGATGATGTCACTAGTTAAGGAGGATGAACACTTCTTTGTTCGGCGTTCTCCATGTGAGAGGTTCCATGTGGAGACAACAGGAGCTGTGATTGGTCCGGTTGGGCCTCCTGTGATTTCTCCTAAAAGGTTCTGATGCTGGTGGAGAAAGTTGAGAGTGATGACAACATGAAGAAACACTCCTTTAACAAACATACCTCCGTTCACCACCGTCAGCTACTGGTCTCACAGCATCCCGCTAAATGAAATCATAGAAACAATTACTTTACAGGAATATAATCAGAGCAGGATAAGGGGTCATCACGCACAGTACGTCATGTACTATAGTTGAGCGTTGGAGGAAAGTCCATTATTAGATTATATATTACCTTTGCTGTAGGTATCTGCGGGGGTGCTGATGTAACCACCAATTATGAATCCAGTGGTAGCATTTAACATCGACGTTAGCAGCATGATTTCATCTCATTAGTTTGTTCAGATATGAGAGGCCGTCGGGATCAGACGTTCCGTTAGGACGGTTATAGAGGACGGTTATAGAGGACGGTAATAGAGCTGCCTGGAGGCTCTGAGTGGTGGAATATCTATACATGTATACAGTAAATACACACAATGAGATATTGATACGCTACGTATGAAATCAGGTTCCTGTTCTAGAAGTTATATTATCAGAGACTAGTGGAGGAGGTATGACACATTTATAGACTGAGCTGGTTCTCTGACCCCGTACTGAGCTGGTTCTCTCTCTGACCCTGTACTGAGCTGGTTCTGTCTGGTTCTCTGAGCCTGTACTGAGCTGGTTCTGTCTGGTTCTCTGAGCCTGTACTGAGCTGGTTCTGTCTGGTTCTCTGACCCTGTACTGAGCTGGTTCTCTGACCCTGTACTGAGCTGGTTCTCTCTCTGACCGTGTACTGAGCTGGTTCTCTTTGAGTTTCTTCCTGAGAGTTCTGATGGCGTGGAGGCTGCTGGTTGACCTCGCTGTGGCAGGTGTCTTCTGCGGTGTGGAGATCACAGAAGGGCAAACTCATAAAAGAGTTTAAAAAGCCTGCATGCTCTCTGAGAACTTTTCAAGGTTCCCCATTCAAGAGTTTGTTTCTCCGTCGGAGTGAGTGCAGATCGCTCCCACATTAAGACCACTAACCAGCGTGTCCTTGGCCACCTTCTGTGCAGGAAATGTCAGCCTGTAGAGAAAACACCAAGAGTTAGACGCCACTTTGTTCTGATCCTTCACCAGACAGACAAAATGAAGAAATACCTTTTTTTTATTTTTTTATTTTGCTTTAACTGACAGCGCACCATTTGGGATTTTATTAAAACTTTTCTCTTCACAGAACAATTAAACTGAAATCTACGTCAGGGACAATGACAGAGAATAAAACAGCAGCTCTTTACCTCCATCTTCTCTGTACCGACATCAGCTGCTGTGTGAACCAACCAGCTGCACCTTAAAGGTGATAAATACCTGCCGCCTGCTAACACACAGTGAGGAGATATTAACCCTTCAACTGCTGGGTGCTGGCTTACATATATACATACATAACTTTTTTTTTTATTTCCTTTTCAATTTCCGCAAATAATTATTTGGGGGGGAAATACAAAGATGGATAAATTTTGACAAATATGCTTATTGAATATTTTTCACATAAAATAAAAAAACATACACATCACATTGCACAAAAAAATGTGCACAAAAAAGGCAAACCTTAACACAACACATAAAGGCACATTGAATATAATGTAGGTAAAGCACATTCTGCTGTCGTACTTGCTGATAACGTACTAAGTTTGCAAAGGCATGACCTGCCCTACTCTGATATTCTTACCCTAACCCTGACTAATGTCACTCCTCATGCCTAAACCCAACCAACCAACCAACCAACCCAACCAACCCAACCAACAAACCCAACCAACCCAACCAACCAACCAACCCCAACCAACCAACAAACCCAACCAACCCAACCAACCAACCAACCCAACCAACCAACAAACCCAACCAACCCAACCAACCAACCAACCAACCAACCAACCAACCCAACCAACCCAACCAACCAACCCAACCAACCAACCAACGGAGGCATACAGGGCAACTAGACAGTAAGGACGTCATTCTGCATAATAGACGGAGTTTAGACGGAGCTTATGAGGCCATGCTACTTTCATTAATTATGCTAGCTTTCCGATATAGTCGACCCTATCTTTAAGCATTGCTTCCCTAACTTTGTAAAACAAAATGTAACAAATACATTTATTTTTTATTTTACTTATAAAAATTGAAATTTTTTTATCTTTAAAATAATAAATCATACTCCAGCAACTTGGTAAAAAATCTTCTAAATTATTTTTTTAATTATTATTTATTTCTATTAAAATTCAAGTGTAAACTTTTTTAATGCAGCAACAAAATGGTAAAAAGGAAACGTTAATTAAAATTCCAGTATGTAATGAATAGAGTATATAAACATAGAATAGTCACCGATACCCGATCCATTTATTTCTGTTAGTCTCTGCCCGATATCCGATCCGGTATCGGTGCATCCCCAGTGTAGTCAGTACCGATGTAAGAAATAGAGTGTCCTTTATGAAGCTAAGTGGAAAGCAAGGGTGTAGAGGTCGGGGCTATGGATGGAACGCATATGACTCTTATGAAGGAGATGGTTCACACCCATCAGTATTTTCCTTTATGGTATTTAACCCTAGTAACAATGTCTGTTGCTTTCTATGGTTTAATACCGTCTGCAGCCTTCTGTCATCACATTGTCATTTTGCTTCTCTGGATGACATTTTGTACATTCTGGTTGAGATTGCTAAAAAGCTAATATTATTATAACTGTTTTTATTTTGAAAGCAATCTAAACCTTTTTGTCACAACAGTTTATGTTCCATTTATGTTTAATTATTAGTATTCAGACTCATTATACAGACCTCATTATGTCAATGACAAACACACATGATGAGGTTATCTAGGGGTAAATATAGGCTGTGAGTGACAACGTGCTAAAGCTCCTCTGACCGTGACATCAGGTGAGTTTAAATCGGGACAGACGTGTTCTCACCTCGTATACGTTGGCGTCTCCGTTAGCTCCTCGCGGGCTCTGAGTGCTGTCGGCTGCCAAGAACAGAAAGACTCTCTGCAGGTGAACCAGCAGACAGTTTAGAGCTGCAGAGAGCACAAACAGGTTACAGCTACAACAAACTGAGACATGTTGTGTTCTGAGGACAACCGAGACCTTTACACTCAAACACCGGGAGCTGCTGCAGCGCTGGGGGAGGGACGGGGAGGGGGACGATCAGGGCTGAGGGAGGGACGGGGAGGGGGACGATGAAAACGTGAAAACGTCTACAGTTCAGGCAAGAAAACCACCCAGTTAGGTTTAGGAAAAACAAACTTAAAATAAGTACGTAAACAAAGTAAAACACGTGCAAAATTTGATGTAACACAATGACGGAAAACACGTCTCAAACATCACTAGGAGTCACTACTAGGAGTCACTACTAGGAGTCATCACTAGGAATCACTACTAGGAGTCATCACTAGGAGTCACTACTAGGAGTCATCACTAGGAGTCACTACTAGGAGTCACTACTAGGAGTCACTGCTAGGAGTCATCACTAGGAGTCACTACTAGGAGTCACTGCTAGGAGTCACTGCTAGGAGTCATCACTAGGAGTCATCACTAGGAGTCATCACTAGGAGTCACTACTAGGAGTCATCACTAGGAGTCACTACTAGGAGTCACTAATAGGAGTCATCACTAGGAGTCACTACTAGGAGTCATCACTAGGAGTCACTACTAGGAGTAATCACTAGGAGTCATCACTAGGAGTCACTACTAGGAGTCATCACTAGGAGTCATCACTAGGAGTCACTACTAGGAGTCATCACTAGGAGTCATCACAAGGAGTCATTACTAGGAGTCACTACTAGGAGTCATCACTAGGAGTCACTACTAGGAGTCATCACTAGGAGTCATCACTAGGAGTCACTACTAGGAGTCATCACTAGGAGTCACAACTAGGAGTCATCACTAGGTGTTTGTAGGACCCATCCACCGTCAGTGGTCTTTCTCTCTCTTTATGCTAAGTCACTAACTCTTACTGTAGCCTTTATACACGGATGCGTTCATGTTGCAGTCGATGCAACGGCGTACAAATGACACGCAGAAATCAAGAACATTTGCACCTCTTTTGTGCAAAATGGCCACAAGAGTCCCCTCTTCATATTCATGATTTCACTAGGCCTGTAAGCATGCTGACTGCATGAGGGCTCTTCATGTTGTTCACCATTTTGATTTATAGTGCACAAGTATACAGAACGTCTGCTCAGAAACTCAATGAAGTGCAGCATTTAAAGAGCCACTGAAAGTGAGTTTTGGAGAACATGGGGGCTCTAAAAGCAGCTGGCAGGCAGACAGACATGCAGGTGGCCAGACTGGATGATAAACAGACAGAAGAAGAAGAAGCAGGCATTACAGAGACAAAGCAAGCAGACATGTAGAGAGAGAGAGAGACAAAAGAACAGTAGCACCAGTGAAAGCAGCACGTTAGCAGCATCTTCAGTCTCCTGTCAGCGTCCGCTGGATGACAGAGCTGGAGGCCTGAGCTGCATGACGCAGCATGTCTCTACACAGTCAGCGGTATGAGGTGAAGCAGATGTGTTTCAGAAGCTCTGGGGACAGACGACTGATGAAATGCATCTTTTGTAAACAGCCTATAAGAAAGCAGAACATAGGAAGATAGTGGGATGTTTTGTGTTGGACAGTGGACAGAAGAAGGTCAGGAGACAGGTGGGAGACAGACAGGTGGGAGACAGACAGGCAGCTCTGATCAAATGACTATACTATACTTTACTGTGAAACACCAGCAGCTGCTACAGGGCTGAGAGACAGTAAGATGGATAGTAGCAATACGTTCTCATGTCCAACTCGTCACATACGAACGCTTGGTCACGACCCCTTGGCCTCACTAGGCAACAAGACTACTAGGTTAGGTTTAGTAAAAGTTTCTTATTTGGGTTAAAATAAGTATTGTTTGTTGCGTAACTTAAGTAACGCAACTTACGTTTTGCATGTGACGTAAGTTGTGAATTAATCAAAAACACTTAGTTATGGTTTAGGGAAGAACAATGAGAAACAAATGAGACTGAACGTTGTAACACGGGACACCAACAGCGGTCTCCTGGATGAAAACCTTGTGTTTGTTGGATGAAAGTGCTGTTTGTTTGACCCGTCCTCCTCCCGTCCTCCTCCCTACATGGACTTTGTTGCTCTTTATTTTACGTCACCTGACTTCCAGAGTTGGTCTGAGCGTATGGCAGACGCTAACGGGTGCCTTGTGCGTCGGTATCTGACGTCGAGGGTCATCACAAAACGTCGTAGTAAGTACAGTAGACGGTAAGAGTCCCTGAGACAATAAAGACATACAACAGAAAGACAGACAGGTGAAACAGGAAGTACCGCAGAGAGGCAGCGAGACAGACAAGGAGACATGCAGACATGTAGTTTAACAAAGTGGAAGTAAGAAAGAAAAAAGGACAGTGAGACAGTTATTAAGGCAGAGAGAGAGAGAGAGAGAGACAGTCGGTCAGACAGACAGGCAGGCAGCCATGGCGGCTCCACATGTTAGCTGGAAGAGGCCATTTAATCATGTTTCAGCAGCAGTTGGTGGCGAGCGAGCAGCAGATGCCTCGCCATCCGACGGCGATTAATCCTCCCACCGGTCGTCAGCCGGCGGCCCCCGAGCCTCCGCCGTCACCGCCACGGCGACGGGAACACACGGGCGAGGTGAAGGTGGGACGGAGGCGCGGTGATGGCCGCTCCACCGGAGGGTGTCTCCCTCCGTTTCCCCCGCTGCTCGCCGGCCGTCTGTTTTCCCCCGCTCGTCCTCTCTGCAGACGGCAGGAGGACCAGCTGGGTTCCTCCGTCTCCATAATGTCTCCACACTCTCGCTGTGTGTGTGTGTGTGTGTGTGTGTGTGTGTGTGTGTGTGTGCCC